>JAJOOO010001721.1:0-64152 GCA_029582685.1 Solanum piurae
GGTATTCCCCATCTTTTTATTTATTTATGATTTAGCTTCCGCACAGATTCTATTATTCAGATTATATTTAGTATGCTCATGATCATGCCAGCAGGGTTAGCTTGGGATCACTTGTGGTCCTAGGTCCCGTGTCCACGTCTCGGGGGTAGTCTCGGGGCGTGACAGAGACAAACTCTCAACAGATCCTCCGCGCGCTAGGAATACCTCTTCCGTGCGTCTTTCTTGTGAGGGGAACAAAACAACAAGGAAAGACCCAACCCAGGGCGAGCTTTATTTATTTAAGAGAGAATGAGGAGGGAATCAAATTTTGTTTTCGTTCTTTGGGGGCTTTCGGCCCTTCTCAATCTTTTTCGTGTTTTAGAAGGGTGAAGGATTCTAAATCAATGGAAATTATTGAACCATCATCGATGGACGTTGCACATAACACGATCAATTCGACTCAAGGTCCGGTGCTAATAGAAGTTGCTTACTTTCCTAGTAGCAAATGAGAGGGCAAGGATTTTATCTTAGGAATAGTGGGCCGGTCTCATGAGATCTATGTTGGCTGTCGAAATCCAACGAAAGTCGAAGGACAATTAGATTCATTAAGGGTCTTAGCGGCGACTTCACCTAAAGCCATTTCCTGACATAGCAGTAGACGGGCGGGTCATGCCTGAAATTAGACCTGACCAGACTCTTCTTTGTCTGAGCTGCTCCAAGGAACGCAGACCAAAGATGTCACTTGTCCTGGACAACTACATAGAGATCTTCGTAGGACCGCAGAGGGAGTCTCAATTGATCTTTTCTAGGATCCCTTATCACGCCACACATGGTGATATTTGCATTGATAGATCAGAGGGTCCTCCCTTGAACAAATTCTTAAAGGTTAGGTTACTACCTGATTCTACGGAAGAGGTTTACTTTGTACCACGCGTAGGTCATATAGATAGGTATCCGGAGCGATAAGAACGAAAGGGTTTGTGTGGACACAACTACAACTATTGATGCTTCAAAAGGCTTCGATTCTAAGGGCGCTACTGAAAGCCTTTTTTTAGGCCTTGTAATAGGGAGGTGTAAGCCTCGAAATACTTTAGCACTTCGGTGGGGCTAGCATCCCTTAAACCAAAAAAAAGGGAGACTTTGACTTTCTTCCCCTATTTTTTATGCATTTCATTCTCTATTTGGCCCACTTAAAAAAATGAGAAAAAATGGCTCGATCAATAGCATAGCTCTTTCTTTCCTCGATTTCCTTTCAAAGGAGAGGCCTTCGCATTCCTAATCTGCTTAATTGGCCCTAACTACATGATCGATCTGACGAAGATTCCTATGTAGATGGATGAAAATCCAAACCAAATAGGAATCCTAAGTATAGGCAAGGGTGGGAGGGATGAGAGAGCAAGCTGACGTGGGGGCCAAAGGTAAGAACATTCGAGCAAAGCAAGCCCGACAAGGTATGATAAAAAGCTCTCATTAGGATTATCTTACTAGATCAATTGACCAACATTTTCCTCTTTGTGATAGCTGAGAAGCGTTTTAAATACTTTTCGACAAGGAGAGAGTTCCAAAAAAAACATGATCTTCTGCAGCGGAAGCTAACATGGATGTTCCCCTGGCACCGGCTTCGAAGGTCACGATCATCGGAGCAATCAACAGAGTGTTCCCTTCTATAACAAGGGAAGTTCCTTATTCTAAGGAAATATTTTTGGTAAGAAAGCATGTCCTAGATGGAAGCTTTCCCTCAAGAGCTCTAGTTAAGTGCCCTTCACCACAATCGATAACATAAAGAAAGAAGGAACTGGTCCCCATGGTCACCTTCGTTTGTAAGGTAAAAATGAATAGACATTCTTGTCTTGGCCCATGTGACTCACAAATTTGATTGTTTGCAGCATGAGGTGAACCTGCAGGTTCCCGATGCCCTCCGTGAAGCCCCATTGCAGGGTCCCAATTTTCCTCTACCCAAAATAGTTGGGCAAGAAATAGAGGAACCTTTTTTCATAAGAATAAATGAAAGTATGGAGGCCTCTATGCTCAATCAAATAATAAAGCTCGAAAGGCAAAATAGCCTTTTTCTGCTTTCTAAAGAAAAGGGGGAGTATTGGTCAGAAGTAAAGACCACACTCCACAATTGTAGCTCTAAGAAACAGTATTGCATGTTACTGTGTTTCAAGAACAGAGATCTGCATATCAGGGAGAGAAAACATTCATGCTTTTTTCTCTTTCAAGAGATTCTGTCTCGGAATCGTGTCTTGAGGGAGGACAATGCCAATCCAATGGAGGACTTTATGGATTTCTTTTTTGAGAAGCAAGAGGTAATGGATAAAAAACCCAAATGGGGCCCGATAGAGAAATACATAAGGAAATCAAGTTTGTTGAGCAAGTAAAACTCGATCTTGCTGCACGCGGGCACGAGCCTCCGTATATAAAGAAAATTCTTAGGTTAGGGTGAAATACGGAGATCTACGAAGGAATGCCAGCTATATGCTTTTTGGTTGGGAAGTGCCTCTGTCCTTTTCACTTCTTATTACTCATTTCGCTCACTTATTCTAAAATTTATAGTACCAACTAATTCATTCCGGTGAGACATCTTACATTTTCATTATGCGCCCATTCCTTTATTACTTATGGCTCTCGGGAGTCTCTTTGTAGGATACTTGGCCAAAGTGTGACCTGTTAGCCCATATTAAGTATTGTGATGAAGCGGTTGTTACTCACATGACACGATCGTACGGGGTCACAATTCACTCAACACGATGAATTAGGGATCAGATGCGGGCAAAATTCTCGCTAATGGCTGAGATGTTCGGTCGACTCCCTCCCCCTTTATGGGGTCCTGACCCCTACGAGTGAGAAGAAAAGGTAGGAGGAAAGAGGCCCTGGTGAAATGTCATAATTAGTAAACAACTGTAAGCTTTGCGACAGTATGGAGTATTGACTACATCGAGGGACAGGCCCTGAAGCGAATGACGGGAACGAGCGAAATCAATATGTTCCAATTTTTTGCCTTGTACCGACCATCCAATGGACCATGCACTAAACGACCACTGCGTAAAAGAACTATGTACACCCCCCCCCCCCACAATGTACATCTCACACCGATTGGCCGCTATAACTATCCAAGAAAGCACTCAAAATTGGAAGGATAAATAAATCCACCCGGTGGACTACCGAGCTACAAGTCCTACAACACATGAGCATGATTCTCTAAAATGCTAAGGTCGTGGGTGACCAAGAGGGCCCACTTGGAGACTTTGGATCAAGTGGGGAATGTGAAGCTTGCAACAAGTCGGCCGGCGAAAGAGAATCAACTAGTTTAGTTCTGATCTGAGTAGGCTAATAATTAAGGAATACCGTAACCCTGGGAACTGGGGCCTGGCCATCCTTCATTTATGGTCGATGTTCTGGATTTTTCCATCGACAACTGAATATTTTGATCTGGTTTGATTCATGATCACATCTTCAAACCTTATCCCGTGGGCTTTAGCGGACATTTTTTATTCTTCACCCGATCCTTAGTAGCCTTCCCAAAGTTAACCTAACCGCTTACCTTTGGAAAGACGCTAAATAGGCCTTCACCCTTAAGTCTTTATATATAATAGAAGAAAATTAGATAGTTGTATATAGATTTAGCCAGATCATCTGAAGCATGAACAAAATTACCTTTGTTCTAAAGGCCTAGCGAGTTCCTTTTTTTTCCAAAGGCGGCCCTTTTAGTTACTCGGACCGATGACTCACTTGTTCAGTACTGCTTACCATTATAGGAGGTTGCTTCCCCCTCGGGACTACCAGTAGCTTCAGTTGTTGAATCTCGTGCAAGTTAGGTTGTAGTTGTATTAGCTGCAAGCAGAATGTAGGAGCTTTAGGTGTGTGTTTACCATGCACTATTGCTTCGTGTAATGTCTTATGTGTTATATAGGTAGTGTGGTGATTAACCTCAATGCTAATGGTGATCCCCAAGGTTCAATGAATGAATGAAGCTATATTCGTATCTAGATAAAGATGGTGGTATTTCCTCTGATGTCTCCAAGACGGTCATAATAGAATAGATAGGTGAAGCACTCAATAAAAGTATGTTCTCCCCTATCGATAGATAGCAGGTCGCTTTCAAGCTCAAACCATTTGAAATGAAATTGCTAATTTTTTGTTGTTATTGATAGAGTGGTATTCTACGCCCCTGTCAAATAAAGTAGGGTGGAAGAAAGAAGGGAAAAGAGAAAAGGATTGACAATTCTAATGGGGAAGAATGTCTAACTCGCTGACTGCCTTTGATAGACGAAAAAAAACCCCAAGAGGTCTAATCTAACCCCAGGGCAAACCCCAACCGAAAGGCGCTAGACAGACTTAGGGCAAGCGAGATAAAGAAAGCAGTTGGCCCTATGGGTAAAACCATTCCCCGAGAGAGTCTTTCTCCAATGAGAATAAAGAAAGTTTTAGGTCAAGACAAGAAAGGAAATCGCCCTTTGACACCAAGGGATAAGAGATGATTACTGACGATGACTTTGTGAAGGGAATCTATGAGAGAAAGTTCTCGAACTGAGTTAAGACCAATGCGAAACCAATGTGTTCAGTCGAACAAGGTAATGAATCTAAGGGAAGGATCAAGCTTGAAAGGAATGGATGAGCTTAGGCTTAATAGTGAACGTAGACCCCCCCGCTTATAGATATGAGATCAATGACTTAAATAAAATAAAGATGTCGAGAGAAAGTCTTAACCCTTAAAATGCGTTGCGAAGAGAGATCGAAGACAAAGATTTTCTGACGCAGTGCGGTCACTATATGGAAAAGACAGATAAAGGAACAACCCATCGGAAGGGCATACCTCAAGGGGCACCAATCTCCTTCGGCAAAGATCAATCTGCGCGAAGCCGACCTATGGATAGAAAGAAATATGCAGGAAAGGAAAATGAAAGAAGATATCCCAATTTGCTTTTAGGAGTGTGAGATAGGTAGACGAAGATTACACAACCGAACAACCGCTGGGGTTTCCAGTAGTGATAGCTGAATTAATTAGATGGGCCTCCCCAAACTTGGAGCTGACATTTAAATCGTAAATCAATATTGGGTCCCGACTATCCAACAAACGGAGACTGAAGTAGAAGATCACAAAATTTAACAAAATAAGGGAGTCGTTAGATCGTAGCTTGCACAAAGGAAGAAGCAAATCAATTAGAATTGAGACAGGGAGGAGAGGCAAAAAGAGAGATTTTCGAGCCTGCAAGCAGCAAGAAACACCGACCTTTCCATCGTTTTGCGCTAGCTTGTAGTTTAGGGGTATAGTAGGGGTGCCCCTTTCTCAAAATTTTCTATAATACAAGCTAAGATTTTTGGAACCCTAGTTTTGGTGTTTTCCCCAACCAACCCATACCTTACTAATAAAAAAGGGCTTCCCTTTTTCAACTGCATTGCACTGCTGCATAAACAATGGATCCGCTGGACTGGATGAGCAACCTTCTATCTGGCCTATGTACCAACAGTAGAGTGGCTTGCTACTTTCAATCAGAAAAGGAAAATTGAGCAAGGCAAAGGAGAAAGGAGTTGTCCCCCCTTCTCTGGTAACCCGCCACCGCATATGTAGAAAAAGGAGCGGAGAAGTAAGAACAACCATATTACTTTGGCACATGAGGTATCAGGTTTGTCAAGGTAACATAACAGAAATGTATCGGGCTGCAAACCCTTGAATGATGGTTTGACCCCGTCCTTGGCCTCGAGGAGTGGTGAGCATCATATCACTTGTTTCAATCAAATGTCATAGTATTAGGGTAGGAGGCTTTCCTTTGTTATAGAAATCCACATACAAGACTCTGGAACTTCCAAACCAAAGAAATGCATGATGAGAAGGAGCTTTTTACGTTACGCTTCAATAGAATGAATTCAGTAAGGGTAGAACATGCTCTATTGTCGATCGAAGTTGTTGTGCCACTTGAACTCAAATCTATTTGACCTTCAATTCATCTTTGTCCTGCCAGCTCTTAACCAAATGTTAGACCAAGGCTGACACAACCGAATGGGTTGAGGAAAAGCAATCCCCAGCGACCAAGCACTCCCACCCCACAAAGCGGAGACCAAAAAAATGCCAGGTTTTCGAGGACACGTCTGAAGAGGAGGCGGGCACCCTCTAAGTTAACCACCCTACCCAATAATGGACTATGAGAGGGGGGGGAGGCTATAGGGAGCCGACCGAAAACCCGAACCGCTTAACTAACCCCTTCATAGTCCATTAATTAAGGTTGGGGATGGCCAGAACCAATTAGAAGTGCAAATCGCGCAAGCGAAGTCGGGAAATGGACCACATGGCAACGACTAGGAATCATGTTGGAGGAGTTTTTTGCGTGAGCTAACACTCATGCAACGGCAAGGACCCGAAACTCTTGAAGGGACCACCAACCGCCTGAATCACTGTAGCAAACCCTCTCTTTACTCAATGGATAATTCTTATTTCTTTCAATCAACAAAATGAGAAATGGGGGAGAAATAATAAAAAAGATGTTTTTATTGAAGAGGCTTTGCACCTAAACTATCTCATTTTTTTGAGTTTCATACCCAAATTATTGGAAGTGTGAATTTCATACCTACACTACCACTTATTAGTTTGAGAAATACATCTTTTTCTTTTATTACACTCTCTTCATGGTGTGTGACTGTGTGTACTACACACTCTCTTTAATTTAAAAAAAATTATCACGTCACACTCCACATGGCAAATATTTCACCTTGACAAAAGTTCAATAAATAATTAATATTAGTTATGATTAAAGATTAAAGAACTATTATCCAAAAAAATAATATTTTTTTACAAATTTAAAATATAAAATATTTTTCTTACCCCACTCCCTATCACCGTAAACCTCTTCCCCCTTTTTATTAATTTTTTGAAAAAAAATTATTAAAGATTTTTTTTACTTCATCCCCCCCTCCCCTTCAAATAATAATTTGGATGTTATTATATTTTTTTTAAAAATAATTCCACCCCACCTAAGTCTCTATTTCTACTTTTTTTTCTTGTTTTGTTTTTTTAGGAAAAAAAGTCTGAAATATATCCGAACTTTGACCGAAATTGTTGTAACAATATCAAACTTTGGAAAGAACCTTCTACCCCCTGATCTATTTAATAGTAAAGTTATATTTGTGCCCACGTGGACATCACAAAGTTAGGTGAATAGAAGGTTAAAGATGCTTGGGTGATGACATGGATTTTATGGTCAATTGACCCTCTTATTGTTCTTAATCTCATGCCTTACGTCTCTAAGGCTATGTGGAAGGATTACAACAAAGATAATAGTGGAAGATGCTTTCAGTTAGAGTTTGAAACTTCAAATTACTATCACGATCCAAAACTGGACGTGATAACACTTGTCTATTTCCATCAAGACAGGTCAACCCCAACCCAGGAAAATGAAAGAAATACGAAAAGATGGAGCAAGAACATGATAGAAGTGGAAAACTTAATCATCATATTAACAACCCAAAACTTGTTTGTCACATGTAAAATCCCCTAATACATAAAGTGTGGAATTAAGCAATAAGTACAACTCTCTAGTTTTTGTTTCACAAGTAGAGAAAATCATAAAGGAAAGGAATAAGATGGCCCACCAGAATGAAAAGTAGCTATTTCTCAAGTCTTTCAACAAGCCTCGAAATGGGAAAAAAATGAGCAATCACAGTACATTCTGCACAAGTGTTAAATACTCCTTTCATCCACAACAAACCTCCTCAAACTACATTCTGCACAGAAATCAACAAAACCTAAAAAATTCTACGGTACACAGCTCACAAAGCATCAATATTCACAACTCAATAGTCACAATTCAACAACCAGCACAAATCAAGTAAGTTAATCTCAATTTCAAGTAGATCAATCACACGTAATAAGTGCATCAATCACAGATAACTAGTAAGTCAAACATAAGAATCAAAATGCATCAAATTATAATAATCAATCTCTTTCCGTAACCATTTCCATTCGAAACAATATCACTAGTTGTTATTTTTGTCCATCGTCTTTATATCAAATCACTAGCCATCACAATTTCCCGTCTACTTTATAAAACCAGCCCTAACTATTTTCCATCTGCTTTATATAATATCAGTAGCCGGAACCATTTCTCACTAGGTATATATCATTTCACTAGGCGAAACCATTTCCCATAGGGTTTATATCATTTCACTAGCCGGAACCGTTTCTCATCGACTTAATATATTTTTACTAGGAAGAACCATTTCCCATCGGCTTTATATCATTTCACTAGTTGGAATCATTTTCCATCATCTTTATATCATTTCACTAGTAGGAACCATTTTCCATCGTCTTTGCCTCATATGTCTTAACGTCGTGTCCAACAATCAATACATATAAAAAAGTTCACACCATAAGGAAGAAATAACAATTCAAGCAATTCAAGTCCACATTCATGCTATCAAACATATAATCAATAAATCAAATAGGGGCCAACACAAGACAATTCTCAAGTATTATTATTAACACATAATATTTTTATTTAACCTATTTTTATTCATTAAACTTAATCAAGTGGAACAATGAATCCCTCACCTCATTACCATTATTCCCAACACACAAACAATGAAGGAAATACATAAATTTTACTAGATTACTAGGTTTAGGAGATCATTTGCCTTAATTCAATCAATTAGTCACACCAAAACTTGACTTTTCCCCTTAAGACCAATTTCTAAAGCCACAAAGTTAATATCAATCATTTATTCATAATAAATTTCCAGAAACAATAATACCCATATCAATTACTTTGAAAAAAGCGTGAATCAACTCAAAACCCAATTTGGAAAATAAGGTTTGAATCCAAAAATTAACACTTGAAAATGTTATTCAAGTCCTTAGGAATTTATTGGTGAAAACCATTTCAGAAAAGGACTCTCAGTTCACAATCTCCATTTTAGTTTAGAACTTGAGTTCTTCAAAATTCTTGTCATTTACGAATCAAAATCCAAAATATTCATGTTAAAATCCATAAATAATCAAATGAAAATGATGTTTTAGGATAAAAAAAGCTTGACT
Organism: Solanum piurae; assembly: GCA_029582685.1. NCBI lineage: Eukaryota > Viridiplantae > Streptophyta > Magnoliopsida > Solanales > Solanaceae > Solanum > Solanum piurae. The sequence continues at coordinate 9,008 of JAJOOO010001721.1, forward strand.
TAATGATTTAGCACAGGAAATGCTTTCAAAAATCACCTCCAAGGGTTTACTAAGCTCAAAAATGGAAAATGGATCTTAAACTTCTAAACTGGCAGGTCAAAACCTGTGACGACCTAAAGTACATCCTATAGAAGATTTATTGAAGGGTTTTATTTGATTGCCTCTACATTTACGGTATTTACCCCAAAGAAGGTTAAGTTTGCATGGTCATAAGCATATGAGAAGTGTTTTCAGACATTGAACAATAGGCTTACCTCCTCTCCAGTGTTAACTTTACCAGAAGGATCTAACGGGTTTGTGTTTTATTGTGATGCTTCAAGAGTTGGGATAGGGTGTGTTCTTATGCCAAATGGAAAGGTTATTTCTTATGCTTCTCGACAACTTAAGATTCATGAAATGAACTATCCTACCCATGATGTGAAACTAGCGGCAGTTGTTTTTGCCTTGAAGATTTGGAGGCATTACTTATATTGTCTTCATCATGATGTATTTACTGACCACAAAAGTTTGTAATATATGTTAGAGAAAAAGGATCTAAATCTTCGCCAAAGAAGGTTTCTTGTGTTACTTAAGGATTATGACATGAGTGTCCTCTATCATTGAAGCAAGGCGAATGTGGTGGCAGATGCTTTCAGTAGGTTATAAATGGGTAGTGTTGCTCATATTTAGGATGGTAAAAAAGAAGTTGGTTCGATATGTTAAAAGATTGGCCCGGTTGGGTGTTCGATTGGTTGACTCCACTAAGTGCGGTGTTATGGCCTACAATGGTTCAAATTCGTCCTTGTGTTAGATGTGAAAGCCAAGCAAGGTCTTGATCAGAATTTGGTTGAATTGAAGGAAGCGATGGTTAAGAAGTATGTTGAGGCTTTCTTCCAAGGGGAAGATGGTATACTTCGGTATCAAGATCATTTGTGTATTCCCAAAGTTGATTATTTGAGGGAGAAGATCTTAACAGAAAGCCATAGTTCTCAATATACCATTCACCCGGGAGGCACAAAGATGTACCGTGATTTGTGGGAGGTCTATTGGTGAAATGAGATAAAGGATATTGCGGAATTTATGGCTCAGTATCCTAATTGTCATCAAGTGAAAGTTGAACATCAAAAGCCGAGAGGTTTATCCCAATATATTAGCATTCCTACTTGGAAGTGGGAAGATTTGAATATGGACTTTATTGTGTGTTTACCCTGCATGCGGTGACAACATGACTCGATTTAGGTTATTGTGGATCGTATGAAAAAAATGGCTCATTTTACTCTCTTCTGGGTTTCTTATTCGGTGAAAGATTGTGCTAAGTTACACTTGAGGGAAATGGTTAGGTTACATGGGGTGCCCTTAACTATTATTTGAATCACGTTACCCAATTCACTTCTCAATTTTGGAAATCTTTCCAAAATGGCATTGGTACTTGTGTTAAGCTTAGTATAGTCTTTCATCCTTAAAATGATGGACAAGAGGAGTGTACTATCTAAACTTAAGAATATGTGTTAGAGCTTGTGTGATTGACTTCAAGGAAAATTGGGATGATAATTTGCTTTTGATTTAGTTTTCTTAGAGTAATAGCTATCATTCAAGCATTGGTATGACTCTGTTTGAGGATTTTTATGGTAGGAGGTGTAGATCTTCTATAGATTAGTTTGAAGTTGGTAAAGTTGCTTTGGTAGGTCTCGAGTTGGTACATGAGGTTATGAATAGTTCATCTTATTAGAAAAAGGTTGAAGACAACTCAAAGCCGACAAAAGTCATACGCTGATGTTAGAATGAGAGACTTTGAGTTTGATGTACATGATTGAGTCTACTTGAAAATTTCACCAATGAAGGGTGTGATGAGGTTTTGAAAAGAAAGGGAATCTTAGTCCCCGTTATTAGATCCATATCATATTTTGAGGCGTTTTGGTAAAGTTGCTTATGAACTTGATATGCCTAATGATTTGACATCGGTACATTCGATTTCCATGTCTCCTTGTGGAAGAAATGTGATGTAGATACGAAATCCATTGTTCCCTTAGAAGTTTTGGGAGTTAGAGAAGATCTTTCTTATAAAGAGGTTTCAATTTAGATTTTGGAGTTAAAAGTTAAATACTTGAGAAATAAGGAAGTTGCTTCCATAAAGGTTCTTTAAAGGAATCAGTTAGTTAAGGGTTTAGCTTAGGAGGCCGAGGAAGATATGAAGTCCTGTTATCCTCATCTCTTTCCCTCAGATCCTATTTTAGCTTGAGGTATCTAGTTCCTCATGGTTCACTCTTGTGGTTTCATGTCTCTTAGCTATTTTCATGTTTCTTCATGCATGTATGCTCATGAAAACTTGATTTTTAAGAAAATCTGGTAACTTGATTGATTTCTTCATAATTATGTGCATTTGAGTGTGATTTTCATGTATACCCTATGAAATGATGTTTTGAATATGTTTGAGCTTTGAATTGATGATTCCTCCTTGGTTATGTGTTGTTTATGAAGTTGTATTCTTGTTAGGCTGCTAGATTTTCTTCCTACCCTCATTATGATGTCTTGAGATCCATTCGAGGATGAATGTTCCCAAGAGGGAGTTATTGTAATACCCTGAGTTTTTTAAAAGGATGGAAAAATGTAGTTTAGAGCAACCATAGGAAGTGAGAAAATAGTCTTTTCAATATAAGTCCCAGTACCCATCTTACGGTTCACCAGGACGGTCAGTAATTCGATGTACGAGTCGTAGATAGGTCTTGTAGTTGACCCCAGACTTAGGGAAATTTTAAATCTCAAAGTTGGTTCCTACGGATGGTATGTACAGACTGTAGGAAGACCTATAAACCGTACATGAGATCCGTCAAAAAAGGGGGAATTTCAAAGTCCCAGTAACATTTATACGAGTGACCAGTATAGTCCGTAAAAGGACATACGGACCATAGGTCCAACTCGTAGGATCGAGTTGACAGTTATTTTTAAGGGTTTTTTAGTCTTTTCCCTAATTGATTAATTCCTAAACTAGGTCATTTTGATCCTAATCCTAACCTTATATAAGTCTTTTAAGCTTAAAATCAAACTATTCTAAATCATGCTTAACAATCCGCCAAATCCCTCCAAGTTCTTCCCCCAAAATTTCTCTCTAAAGCTTGAAGAAAAGTTTAGGGTTTCAAGATCATGTCTCCAAATTCACAATTGATTGCGAGCTTTTGACATCAAGGTATGATAGTATTCACCTATTGAGTGCTTTCCTCCATAGGGTTCCTAAATTCTCCAATTTTACAAGTTAGATTCTTTAATTGAAGTTAGAGTTTTAGTCAATCTTCAGGAGTTCTTTTCATTTATGATCTATTTGATTGTTTTATATCTTGTTATGCATGAATTGAACTAATTACACGTTTTAAAGTTGAATTCACACGAAATCATGCATGATCCGATTTCTAGATTTTGATCACACGATGAACCTTATGAACTATGATAAATGCTTTAAGGTTGCTTTGAGAGTAAAGCATTGATGTTTTTTTTTTTTTTTTTTTGTTGTTGATTTTTCACATACCACTCAAAACATAATTGTGAAAAGGTTTTCTCACAAAAAGGATTCCCAAGGTTGAACGATTTTCTCACCTAAGTTTAATGAAGATTAAGCAGATATTCAAAATGAACTCTACATTGGATTGATTACTAATGGTTCCTTTCCATGGATAATAAGATAATTAATGACTATTCCGTGAGATTTATGCTTAGCACCGAGTGGACTAGCGGTGATTACTCATGTCTCATAATTATGTGCCAGCATAGGTTTGTCTTAAATAGACATTAGCTAGTGGATTCACTTTCGCTCAAGTTTATCATTCTTACCTTCGTAAGTAATGACATCTATTTTTGGTGTGGGATATACACCGGATTCCATGTTATAGCTCACATCGTTTATGTCGGTTAAAGGTAAACTTCTCACAAATAATGAACTAAGGTTACTTTCTGAAAGTTTCTCAATTGTGTTTTAAATATGTTTAGCTTGCATTAACCATGGTTATGACATAAATTTCCTAACATATTATTTTATTATTTTGATTGGTCATTGCAAGTCACATAAAGTATCTTTTAGCATAATTTCATAACTCTTATGCATTGCTATCATACTTGGTACATTCCATGTACTAACACATACTTTTGCTTACATTATTTCACTAATGTAGGGTCCGACCCTCCTATTTCCCATATTCATATCTAGGATCGAGACTCTTTTCTTGCTTTTATATCATTTTCACTTCATATTTTATATCTGATGTATGGTGTTATGTCCCAATCACTTCTTTGATGTAATAGATGACTTTAGGACTTAAGTTTAGACTTCCGTTTTTTGTCAAACTCTTTTATATGAAATGCTCCTTTTAGACTCTTTTGTTTCTATTTTCTTGTTTAATGTTTGCTAAGTGGCTTGTGTAGGGTCTCTCGGGGTCTTATACGCAATGTCACATCTAGGGTGTACTTTGGGTTGTGATAATGAAAAAGAGAAGAAAGAATAAGCTGGCCATGCTACTTTATAAATTTACATGAATTCATCTACAACCAATCAAGGCCCCTTACTTCATTAAGGGTATAATTGCAATAGGTAGTATCTTCCTTTTTTCTATCTAGTATAAGTAATAGTTCTTGTTATTTTTGAAGGAAGATTACTATCAAACATAAAAACTATTACTCCTTGAGAGATTTAAGTTCTTGCTTTAAGATTTTGGTTGTGTTGAAGATTAGAAAGAAGGGTTGCTTGGGAATTCTAATTCCTTGAGCTCTTTCTATATTGAATTGGATGTCTTTGATAACTTTCTTGTATCTACCCTTCTATCTTAGTTTCTCTTCTTTTATTTCATTATTGTTTTTTCTTAATCTTGACCTTAGAATTGTATCATAAATGGTTTGCTCGGGTACCACATTACTATAGGTTACTAATGCACTACACTAAATATTATATATAGCTACGAAATTATTAGCTACGACATGTAATTCGTCACTAATTATTTTTTTTAGTGACACAAAAATACTTTTCATGCTTCAATATATGATATAGATACTTTTAGTGATGAAACATAAAAGTTCGTAGCAAAGTTTTGTCCATAAAGTTTCCCGACAAAATATAAATTGACGTCATTTATGGAGTACTGTTAGTCACGAATTTAAAGTTACAAGTTACACATTATTTTTTGTCTTAAAATTGATTAATCTTTGAACACAAAATAATTTCATCACAAAAATTATGTCGTTACAATAGTGACAAAAGTAGCATTTGTAGTTAAGTATTATATGTTCTAAGCTATAAAAGTTAGATTTAATTGTGACATTTATTTTCGTCACTAATAATATAAACAATTGGTGACAATCATTTTATTGTATCTAATCAATCGGCAACTTAGGGACAACAATAAATTGTAACAAAATATGTAAGGTGTTAAATAGCGTCAACTTAAAATTTGTAGTTGAATAATTTCACTATCTACTACAAAAAAGTTCATAGGTAAATACAAAAATTTCTTTGGCTACGAGTATTCATAATTAAAGAAAATGTCATAAATGATCCCTAAACTATTGGAGTAGGTCTAAAATAGTCCCTTAATATATATTTATTAGATTTAGTCACTTAACTATTCAAAATGTTACCAAGATTGGTCTCCTAATTATATACTTACAATTTTTAGTCCTTTAACTGTACACTTACTAGTTTTAGTCCTTTAAGTATTCACAAATTTATCATGTTTGGTCTCTGACTATCTTTTATACAAATATTTTAGATTTATATATATATATATATATATATATAACTCATGTCTCAGTGAAATTAATTCTTTAACCCATTTTCCATTTGTTCTCTTTTCCCGCCAATTTTTTTTAAAATTAATTTGAAAAAAAGCACCTTACCTCAACGATTCAAAATAAAATTCACGGAAAAAGAAGATAGAAGTCATGATTTTTATTCAAAGGAGGATGAAATAAATATATTATTGTTTCTAATGACTTGAGAATGCATAATTTTTATTTAAAAAAAAAAAAAACTACCGGTTAGGGTTAGGTGTAGAGAGAGATTTCGTTATATTTATTAAAAATGAATTTCTTGCAATTAGAATGAAATTAAAAGTTCGTTACTCACATTTTTTTATTCCAAAATTTGTACTCCAACGATTTTAATGAGGGAAATTTATTTAATTTTTTAGAAATTGAAATTAGTTCATAGGTAAATACAAAATTTTCTTTGGCTACGAGTATTCATAATTAAATAAAATCTCATAAATGACCCCTAAACTATTGGAGTAGGTCTAAAATAGTCCCTTAAATATATATTTATTAGATTTAGTCACTTAACTATTCAAAATGTTACCAAGATTGGTCTCCTAATTATCTACTTACAATTTTTTAGTCCTTTAACGGTACACTTACTAGTTTTAGTCCTTTAAGTATTAAAAAATTTATCATGTTTGGTCTCTGACTATATTTTATACAAATACTTTAGATTTATATATACATAACTCATGTCTCAGTGAAATTAAATCTTTAACCCATTTTCCATTTGTTCTCTTTTCCCGCCAGTGTTTCTTAAAATTAATCTGAAGAAAAGAACCTTACCTCAATGATTCAAAATAAAATTCATGGGAAAAAAAAGATAGAAGTCGTGATTTTTATTCAATGGAGGATGAAAAGAAATATATTATTGTTGCTAATGACTTGAAAATGCATAATTTGTTTTTTAAATAACTACATGTTAGGTGTAGAGAGTGATTTCTTTATATTTATTAAAAATAAATTTCTTGCAATTAGAATGAAATTAAAAGTTCGTTACTCACATATTTTGATTCCAAAATTTTTACTCCAACGATTTTAATAAAGGAAATTTATTTAATTTTTTAGAAGTTGAAATTTATAAAATGATAGATTTACAATTGTTTTTTAAGATTTATTTTATTTTGAAATAGATCGATTTTATTATTCTGTTCATTTGATTCTATGTTGAGAAATTTGAAAGATAAGATCAAATCTTTTATTTATTTAATATGATTTTTTTTAAAATCACGCTGATTTTGCACCATTAAACGCTAAAGAATGGAACTTTTATTTTGAACTGTTGAGATTCCGTTCTTTGCATAAGAGTAATTTGAAGAAAAGATAGTGGGGAGAGAAACAATTGAGTAATGGGTCAAATATTTAATTTCACGAAGGAACGAGTTTCATTACTAAACATAAGCTATTCGTATAAAAACTAGACATAGACCAAACCTGATAAATTTTTGAATACTTAAAAAATGACTAAAATCGATAAGTGTATGGTTAATAAACCAAACTTGATAATATTTGGGACAGTTAAAGTACTAAAACTGGTAAATGTATAGTTAAAGGACTAATTTAAATCTACTACAATAGTTCAGGGACAATTTATGACATTTTCTCTCTCGCTCTTTTTTTTTTACAAGTCACAACTGACAAAAACAATAATACAAGTGCTTTACAAGAAATAGACAGTGTTCATTCGTTAATTGCCGTCATGTTATGACCCTAGCCTACACCCCGAAAGTGACACAGCGTACAAGACTCCGAAAAGTCTCATACAAGCCTCATAGAATTCTTGAACATAAGAGCATAGGAAAATAATGCGGAATTTAAAACTTTTCTTTACAATCGAAGTCATTTTTCATAAAAGAAAGCGGAAGTTTTTTCTATACTTTGTCTCAAACCATCTAGAACCATAAGACTTAAAACTTTGGGACGCAGCCCATACAAAAGCTATAAACATAAAGTAAAAGACATTAAAGAAACATGGTGGGTTTTGCCCTCGAAACTATGAGGACTCACCAAATCTTCAACTCCTTGCACCTTAGAAACCTATCTTCCAAGAATAGAACATCAAGTCCAAACTCTACACTTTGTAGAAAAATAGAAGAAATATGGGTTAGCACACTTAATGTACTAAGTATGATAGCCATGCAAAAACCATGCTTAAAAAGGACATTTTGGTTGAAAACCATGCATATGCCATTTCTGAGAAATATCATGAACTTTAGCAAAAGGCATGAGATACAAGTATAAGCACCATATAAGTCATTTCATCACATTAGAACATTATCAACATATAAGCCATTTCATCACATTAGAACATAACCAATATATAAGCCATTAAATCAGATTAAGCTTTCACCTTAAGTAACCCCAAGCTATGGTTTGTGCAATGTTAGAATAGCGTCCCATACCACCATCCACACTAAGTACTACATTAAGGTCACCAAAAGTGAACTTACCATTCAACCTTTTCTTCTTTAGACAATACTCATACATAAGGAACATAAGCATTTCATAAGTCATGACAAGGAAAGTAACTCATAATACCATCCAAGTAAAGCATGCATAATTACATTAGACATTTAAGTCAACATTAGAGACCACATTCATACATTAGTCATTAAGACATTAGAGAACTCACTATAGCCCTCTCAATGCCTACTCGTACAATGCATAAATGGCATCCCATACTACCACCCGCACTTCATAGAACTTCTCAAGTAACCATAGTGCACATGTCACATGATGGGAATAAGTGTTTAACCGACATAGACCATGAGAGCAAATCATGGAATCCGGTGTCATGTAACCCTAAACCGAAGGAAGGTGTTCTACTTGCCTAAGGTAGAACTAAGTGTATTTTAGCTTAAGTGGGTCCACTAGCTAATATCCTATGTGGGCACATAGTTATGGGATATCAAGATGTTCATTGGAACCCTAACCTAACATTGGGAGAGTTTCCATCTTACCATATCCACTCGGTGCTTAACCTCCATTCCCATAGAGTAGTTCATTCACATTAACATTATTTTACTAAAGAGGAATGCCATTGGCCTATCGACCCAAGGTACATTATTACACATGAAAGGAACGCCATAAGGCTATCGATTCATGGTACATTATAGGTATAGCTCATTGAATCCTCATGAAAGGAATGACATAAGCCAATCGATTCATGGTTGATCATTACATTAGTATACACATGAAAGGAATGCCATAAGCCTATCAATTCAAGGTACATTGACTCATTAGGAAAGGAATTCATAAGCCTATTGTCACACTCCAACCCTAGGTGAAGCGGACAAGTACCATATGAACACATGATTTACAAGTGACCTATGATGAGAAAGTAAACTACTATGCTGACAGATTTACTAATGAGAAGCTTCATATACAACACATGTCGACTAGCTGAACCGATACATTTTACAAGTGAAACTATGAATACAGATGATAGCTTTACAATGTCTACAAAGCCTCTACTGGAATCCATGACTGTACCACTATGAAAATATGCATAGTAAAGACTCGGAAAAACCCCGAATCAACCTGGAGCTCACCAACAACCGCTGAGTATCATGTGCTTCTATTGGGGAGATCTACTAGTTGAGTACATGTACCTGCAACATGAAATGCAGCGTCCCCAATAAGGGACGTCAGCACGAAATAATGTACTGAATATGTATGGCATAATACAACCATATGTAAAATGAGATCTCAAGTGAAACCAAATACCAATAGATATGGATTAGAGACCATCTTTGCTTATACTTATGGAATCGGGTATGTTACATTCTTTTCTTACTTTTTTGTGCATTATAATCTTTATAAGACATATGATACAAATGACCAGCTGATCAGTGGTAGAAGAGGATGACCCATGCTAGGTATTTTAACCTCTGGGATGTTGTCCTCATAATACCACAAATTGGGATCAGCCCATGCTAGGATTTCGCCCCTTAGCTGCCACCCTTTTATAACAATTACGATCGGCCCATGCTAGGCTTTTGCTCCTCAGCTGCCACACTTCTATACAAATTAGGATCGACCCATGCTAGGCATTTTCCCCTGGTCTGCCACCCATACTTATACAAATTGCTTCACTTAGATTCTTTAATCTTTGAGATTGTTTTTTTAATGATCATAACTCTTTTGAGATTGTTCTTTTGATGATCATAACTCTTTTGAGATTGTTGTTTTGGTGGTCATAATCATTGTTGAGATTTGGAACTATGGACCAGTAGTAGAAGACATTAATATGGACTTACGATAATAACAATGACATGGGAAGCAAATGTGACACCAACGTAATACATAGGAGCTTATATGACTCAGTAAGCATTTTGACATCTCAAATTGAAGCACATATCAAGTGAAGACATTTAACATTCAGCCAAGAGATTTGAACTCTATATGATAGCTAAATACTCACTAACTAATATCAAATACAATGTATACATGAACGTGGAACCAAGGGAGAACGTGGGCGTATTCAACTTAAGGACGGACACATATTCCAAGTAAGTACATATAAAATGTACAATAGAGCAAGTAGGGATCTTGTGAGGTAACATTATAGTCTAACACAATGGGAGAAATAACCAATAAAGGGAACATATGAAAATGTGAAAAGATGACATATATGACATAATAGACAATTAAAGCAAGTTAGCAAGATGTGGGCAGATTGTATATCCAACATATCAACATATGTACCATGCGTAATATATGATACATGCATGATAATACTTGGTAGAGTAAGAACATACATTTAGTAATAAACTCATATTAGAGTACTCACTTTAATTCTCTTGAGAGTAGGAACTGCAACTATGGATCAGTCACTACCAAGGAGACTTAGAAAGCTTACTTTAAAATATAATTGTTGGATTCATGCCAAAGAATTAGGAAATCAAATAGCCTTACATACCCTTTTTTCTGACCAATATAACTGTCACGATTCAGCCTCCCTTTTTGGTGCTAATCTACAATATAAATCATGATTATTCTAATGTTAGCAGCTAATCACATTAAGGCCCTCGAAAAATAATAGCTAAACACTTGACGGAAAGTAGACCCATACAACCCTTAAACAAATGGTGAACCACCACACCCTTCTTTTATACATTAATACTACTTCATACATCCTTTGCCAAGATACCCAAGCTTCCCCCAACAACAATATACATAAGGCAACCACTATCTATCCCAAAAAATCTTTCAGCATAATAGGAAAATATTGAACTCAAGGATTTATATTTATCCATGAGTTCTTGAAAAATATTTAGAAAATTCTCCACCCCAAACTTGTATTTAAAAAGAGTTAAAATGGGAACTTGCCTTACCTTAGTATCTGCAAATTTATCCTCTAAACTTGAACTTTAAGAACTGAAACTTTTCTTCAAACTTTTACTTGAAAAAGGGGTCAATATTCAAGAACCCTAAGGTGTTTTAGGGCTGCTGTGTTAATACATGAAAGACCAAGAGAGAAACGTAATAAAATTGAAATTTTGCAAGTTAAAAATGAAGCAAAAGATCTGATCTTTATCCCTTTAAAAGGAGGTTCATTGGCCGACTTTCATGGCTAATTTTGGGCCATATATTGTCAAGTAGGTGACCCACCTACTTGGCCTTTTAACTTGGGCCTTTGTGACTTCCACACTTGTTGGGCCTTGTTGCCAATTATCCCTCTATTGTTGTAAATTTTGGCCATAATTAATGCAAGAAGGTGATCCACTTACTTGGACTTTTCAGTTGGGCCTTTTTTGACCTTAGGAATATTTGGCCTTGGCTGTCCATTTTCCCCTTATCCTTCTACTCAACTTGGGCAAGATTAATGCATGTAAGTGGTAGTGTACTTGGCCGAATTACATCGTCAAAAGAGTCTTAGTAGGTGATGCACCTACTTGGTCCTTTGGGATGGTCAACAAGTCAAAGTAGGTGATGCACCTACTTGGTCCGTTGGACTGGTCAATAAGTCAAAGCAGGCGATGCACCTACTTGTCACCTACTAGCTTAGTTAAGTGAAGCAAGCACCTCAATATTTTATTCCATTTCTAGACCTTAATACCTTTAACTTAACTTAAAACTTATATACACTACGTCAATTTAAACTTGACTCAAATACCACCTATGATCTCAAGTTTAAATACTTCCATCGACATCCACTTAATCGGGTCGTATCAAAATCTACGGACAGTTCACTTTAAACCTATTCTATTATCACTAGTTGCATAGGAAACCAAGTCCATAATTATACCACAGGGAAATTTATAAGCGTCATATAAATAGAACTAGAATACGGGGTGTTACATCCTCCCCCCTTATCATCATTTGTCCTCGAATGATAGGTGCACCTGATAGTTCGGTTAATCTTGGAATTTCATATAGAAATTTATGAGAGTTCCCATTGTAAATAGGACTATCCAAAATCCATAGACTAACCTAAAACACGTATAGCCAAGTCTAGCATGACGTCTCAATATATATGGTTCATGAAATAATAATATGAAAAATTAAACCCCTTTTTTACCATGTAATTCACTGAAGATACACAAGTAGGACTCATACAAATAAGGACTTTAATATACCTAAACACAAGACATGCAAATGACTTACCAAATGAAAAAATGCTAGTAGGATTTATGATCATATAATGGGATCACATGATCTCAGATCCTTATGTTGATGTTTAGAATGAGGAGGGTTATTTAGGATCTCTACCATCTTCTATTCCCAAGTATCTTATGTTATATTCTAGTCCTTCAACAGTACTTCAATGGATATTACACCTTTTGAGCATAGCTTCTGGGCCTTAACAATCAAGAATAACTATAGTATCTCCCAAAATTTATTATATGGAACGGACACATAAAATCATAGATCTAACCTATCGGGGCTCTACTTTCCCTTCTCTTTTATCTTATGATGTTTTCCAAAGGTGAGTTTTATAAGAACGCATAACTGTGAATATAAACTCTAAAGTTTTATGTCGTACCTTCCGATAAGGAATTATGCTAAGTTATTTATCTATGATTGTGATAAAATTTACATATATGCCCAACCTTTTCTGATCAAACTCTTCACTACATAATGATACAAGGAAACATTTTCCCAAAATTTTCAAAACTCAAGTCAATAAGCATAGAGGGGAATAGTATACAGATAAACAAGTCACATTGGGTATGACACATAGACAGACTAGCCCAAAAGGGAGCGCATGGTACACGGTAGCGTGTGAGCAAATGAACTATAGGGCATGTAGGAAATGGACTAGATGAGCATATGATGCATGAGTACTAAAGCTATGAAATATATAATATGTAAGCAAGTAGACTATAAGATATGTAGACATATAAGAAAATGAACTACGGAACACAAATCACATTGAGCAAGTGCGTTATATCGCATGGATAGGTAGACGAACATGTCCATAAGTACACATATGATATATGAGCAAGTGAGCACATGACACATGGCTAGAAAAGCTATAAGGCTTGTAATTTTGAAGCAAGTAGGCTACAATGTATGTAATATATATTGAATTTGTTTAGGATGCATATGACATGTAAACAAGTGATATGCGAGTCATATAACCCATGAGCACTAATTTTTCCCATAACATATGATCAATTAGCATGCATTACCCATACAATATGGACAAGTGATATGTGAAAAGTAACCAGTGCAATAAATAACATGTAAGGAAAAGGTCCTATAAAAATATATAACAATAAACAAGGGTGCTCTGAAGTGGATAACACTTACATGTAAGCATTCTATGACATTAGGTAACATGTGAGAAAGTGATCCACAAAGGGAAAATGACATACAAATAGATAAGTTATAGAACATGCAACATGTATAATTACCTAACAAACCATCTTTGGAAACTACGAGATATCCTATAGAACCACTCTACCATATTAAGGGCAAACACATTGTCTTAAGTGTTAAGTCACGGGTGGGATAGTTCTGCTCATATTCCTTACTCACCTCAAAGCACATACAATTGATTTCGCCATCTACTCCCTTCAATTTCCTAAAAATTCTTATAGATGTTCTGCTATTGGAACTCTGTTTCCTTCTAGGTCAATATAAATACTACAGTTAAGATAGAGAAAAAAAATCCTAAATAGTTCATCTATTAGAGTAGGAGGCCGAGGTCAATTTTACATTCGTTACTAGCTTGTGTTATATCACGCTCAATATTTGGTGCATTTTGAAGGTCGAAATAGAAAATAAATAGTGAAGCTTGAACGCACCATAAAACACGAACTCTAATAACATGTAAATGTCAGGTACTATAAAGTTATATCATGATTCATAACGTCTTAGAGTTAGCTGCTTTGGGCTTAACTAGATAGGTCTGACCATACTAATAGATTTCCTCTTTTTTTATAATAAGTGATGGTGCTCCGACTCTTTTCCTATGCAAGATAGTAAATAAGAACAACTAGCATATGATCAATTTTTCCTCTGCCTTAACAGGACTATGATTGATGAATTACTGCAGGCATATCTTAAATGAATCTTGTAGTAGCTCTATTCAATTTGATGGAACTCTATACATGTGGATAATGCTCTACTTCTCTTTTGTACTAATGATGTAGATGAACTAGGTCCATGTATCTCCTATCTAGGTAACCTTTCTATTCCCCTTTTTTTCTTGTTGTTATCAAGACCAAATATCAAGACTTCAATCAATACTAAAATGATTTCTCTGTCTAACAAAGGTTCACAAAATTGTTCCCGGCTGCGCCTCTATAACTCGTTAGGATTGAAGAGTTGATACCTTATTCTTGCCTTATACACTTAGCAATCACTCTTTCATAACCACCTATCTCACTCCTCTGTAACATCCTCATATCACTCCTACTTCTATGTTTAGGGGATTTGACATATCCCATTTCTTTCTAACTAGAAGCTCTACGTACATATTCGTCCCATGTAATTAAAACTTCATTTTGACATGCTTCCTATCTAATAAGTACCTTTTAATCAAAACTAGTAGCTTCATGTACTCTAATCCCTCCATGTACAACATTACTAATCACAACTTAGGTCTAACCAATCAATTTTCCTTTTTTTTAACCTTACCCTTTAGTCACACACTAATCATCTATAGCCAAAACATAGATCATAATAGGAACTACCATACATATATCATGTTCAGCAATTGGCACACTTGTCCCTATTTTTTATAACCATGAAAAGAATACAAATGTTATTAGTACTTATTTGGGGTGGCTGGCACATAACATATAAAAATCCAACTATTAACATATTCAGGATGATATATGGTGAGAATTTGGGCTTTGTCAGCCAATTAGGGGTATCACTAGTAACACTATTTCACTGATACATTTACCTATCAGATTGTGCCACTGCCTTCTCCCAACTAAAAGAAACTGGTTCAACAACATCAATTTCGAGTACATGTTTAATGTTGACAATTCAATGTATAGCACAGACTAAGAACAAGTGTACTCTATAGGAATAGATCATATAAATATGGAGGAAATATAGAACTCAAGAGTTGGTTACATCCTCCTAGATCTGCGTGGAAATGCTACAACTCATATATGTACTTAGGTAACCAATCATTTTTTTAAGGATATACTATATCTTTCTCAACTGAACCAACGTGATACAAATGGTACAAATGCAACTTAAAATGTAAATAACATAAAATCCTTTACATACCTTGAGGAGTGGGATGGTTGAATAAAATGAGCTCAATCTAGTCTAAATTTGATAATTTTAGATCCTTTTCTGTAGTTGAATGTTGACATTTTAGCTACCGTTAACCTTACCATAGTAAGCATATTATGAATAACATGATCAGGTGCAAGTGAAAATTGACTTCTTAACTTTTCTCTATCACACGATTTGGATTATGAAGAAAGTAACATTTCCTAAATGACCAAGTAGTTCCCTAAGTATAAATGTGGTGCGCAACACATTCATAAGTAAGGCTCTACTAGACACGACTTTGTAGACTCCCTAGGAGGAACTGCTCTGATACCACTTTTTGTCACACCCCAACCCTAGGTGAAGCGGACAAGTACCATATGAACACATGCTTTACAAGTGACATATTATGAGAAAATAAACTACTATGCTGATAGATTTACTAATGAGAAGCTTCATATACAATACATGTCGACTAGCTAAACCGATACATGTGACACGTTAAACTATGAATACAAATGATAGCTTACAATGTCTACAATGCCTCTACTGGAATCCATGACTGTACCACTATGAAAATACGCAAAGTAAAGACTCAGCAAAGCCCCAAATCAACCTGGAGCTCACCAACAACCACTGAGTATCATGTGCTTCTATTAGGGATATCTACTAGTTTAGTACTTGTACCTACAACATGAAATGCACATCCCCAATAAGAGACGTCAGTACGAAAGAATGTACTGAATATGCAAGGCATAATACAACCATATGTAAAATGAGAACTCAAGTGAAACCAAATACCAATAGATATGGATTACAGACAACCTTTGCTGATACTTATGGAATCGCGCGAGTATGTTACATTCTTCTCTTTACTTTTATGTGCATTATAATCTTTATAAGACATATGATACAAATGACCAGTTGATCAGTTGTAGAAGAGGATGACCCATAGGCATTTTAACCCCTGGGATGCTATCCTCATAATGCCAAAAATTGGGATCGGCCATGCTAGGCTTTCGCCCCTGACCTGCCACTTTTTCTTACCAATTGGGATTGGCCCATGCTAGACTTTCGCCCCTGAGCTACCACCCTTCTATACAAATTGGGATCGACCCATGCTAGGCATTTGCCCCTGGTCTGCCACCCATACGTATACATATTGCTTCACTTAGATTCTTTAATCTTTTAGATTGTTGGTTTGATGTTCATAAATCTTTTGAGATTGTTCTTTTGATGATCATAACTCTTTTGAGATTGCTGTTTTGGTGGTCATAATCATTGTTGAGATTTGGAACTATGGACCAGTAGTAGAAGACATTAATATGGACTTACGATATTAAAAATGACATGGGAAGAAAATGTGACACCAACGTAATACATAGGAGCTTATATGACTCAGTAAGCATTTTGACATCTCAAATTGAAGCACATATCAAGTGAAGTCATTTAACATTCAGCCAAGAGATTTGAACTCTATATGATAGCTAAATACTCACTAACTAATATCAAATACAATGTAGACATGAACGTGGAACCAAGGGAGAACGTGTGCATATTCAACTTAAGGACGGATACATATTCCAAGTAAGTACATTTAAATTTACAATAGAGCAAGTAGGGATCTTGTGAGGTAACATTATAGTCTAACACAATGGGAGAAATAACCAATAAAGGGAACATATGAAACTGTGAAAAGATGACATATATGACATAATAGACAATTGAAGCAAGTTAGCAAGATGTGGGCAGATTGTATATCCAACATATCAACATATGTACCATGTGTAATATAGGATACATGCATGATAATACATGGTAGAGTAAGCACATACATTTAGTAATAAACTCATATTAGAGTACTCACTTTAATTATCTAGAGAGTAGGAACTGCAACTATGGATCAGTCACTACCAAGGGCACTTAGAAAGCTTACTTTATAATATAAGTGTTGGATTCATGCCAAAAAATTAAGAAATCAAATAGCCTTACATACCTTTTTTTCTGACCAATATAACTGTCACGATTCAACTTCCCTTTTTGGTGCTAATCTACAATATAAGTCATGATTAATCTAATATTAGCAGCTAATCACATTAAGGCCCTAAAAAAATAGTAGATAAACACTTGACGGAAAGTAGGCCCATACAACCCTTACACAAATGGTGAACCACCACACCCTTCTTCTATAAATTAATACAACTTCATACATCCTTTGCCAAGATACCCAAGCTGCCCTCAACAACAATATACATAAGGTAGCCAATATCAATCCCCAAAAATCTTTCAGCATAATAGGAGAATACTGAACTCAAAGATTTATATTTATCCATGAGTTCTTGACAAATATATACAAAATTCTCCACCCCAAACCTGTATTTAAAGAGAGGCAAAAATGGGCAGTAGCCTTACCTTAGCTTCTGGAAATTTATCCTCTAAACTTGAACTTCAAGAACTAAAACTCTTCTTCAAACTTTTACTTGAAAAAGGGGTCAATATTCAAGAACCGTAAGGCGTTTTAGGGCTTCTTTGTCAATACAAGAAAGAACAAGAGAGAAACTTAATAACTCTGAAATTTTGCAAGTTAAAAATGAAGCAACAAATCTGATCTTTATCCCTTTAAGAAGGAGGTGCATTGGCCGACTTTCTTGACCAATTTTGGGCCATACATTGTCAAGTTGGTGACCCACCTACTTGGACTTTTAACTTGGGCCTTCGTGACTTCAACACTTGTTGGGCCTTGCTGCAAATTATCCCTCTATTGTTTTCGATTTGGGCCATAATTAATGCAAGTAGGTGATCCACCTACTTGGACTTTTCACTTGGGCCTTTTTTGGACTTAAGAATATTGGGCCTTGGCTGTCCATTTTCCCCTTATCCTTCTACTCAAGTTGGGCCAGATTAATGCATGTAAGCGGTAGTGTACTTGGCCCAATTACATGGTCAAAAGAGTCTTAGTAGGTGATGCACCTACTTGGTCCTTTGGGCTGGTCAATAAGTCAAAGTAGGTGATGCACCTACTTGGTCCTTTGGATTGGTCAATAAGTCAAAGTAGGTGATGCACCTACTTGTCACCTACTAGCTTAGTTAGGTCAAGCAAGCACCTCAATATTTTATTCCATTTCTAGACCTTAATACATTTAACTTAGCTTAAAACGTATATACACTATGTCAATTTAAACTTTAGACTCAAATACCACCTTATGATCTCAAGTTTAAATACTTCCATCGACATCAACTTAATCAGGTCGCATCAAAATCGACGGATAGTTCACTTTAAACCTATTCTATTGTCACTAGTTGCATAGGAAACCGAGTCCATAACTATACCACAAGGAAATTTATAAGCGTCATATAAATAGAACTAGTACACGTATACTACGGGGTGTTACATCTATCGATTCAAGAGTCATCACTACATTAGTTCAATTATGAAAGGAATCGCATAGGCCTATTGATTCATATTCATTAAGTCAATACACATTTATTAGTCATTTATGAAAGGAATGCCATAATCCTATCGATTCAAGAGTCATCATTACATTAGTTAATTTATGAATGGGATTCCATAAGCCTATCGATTCATATTCATTAAGTCAAGGCACATTTATTAGTCATTTATGAAAGAAATGTCATAGGCCTATCGATTCATATTCATTAAGTCAAGACACATTCATTACACAAGAAGAGGATGTCAAAGCCTACCAATTCAAGGTACTTCAATTAAGATCAAATTCATCAATACAAGAAAAGGATGCCTTAATCCTACTAATTCAAGATACATCAATCCACATTACTTTCATTTATACAAGAAGAGGATACCCTAAGCCTACCAATTCAAGATACAACATTACATTGAAGAAACCCTTCACATTCTATCATCATCATTCATGAGTTATAATTGAGAATACGCTTTCAATAATAACACGATTGTATTCTAAGCATGATCATAATACTTTCATTTAGATCACACACATATACTTCACATCATAATCATACATAAACTCGTCATGAAATTTCCTTCCAAGGCTATGAATCAATCTCAACCCTAACATCTAGAATACTATATTATATAAGGGAATTAACATGATTCAAATACTGATTAAATATAAACATAAATAATTCATCATACATTCAAGATCAATCAATTATCAATCACAATTCACAACTTATGATTTTGGGGGAAACATGGGTTCATAGAGGAATTCCATCTTAATTCATCATTAATTCATCAATTCCATCTTAAATAATCATATATAAACCTTTGAAAACGTTTTGGAATTGAACCCATGCATAGATTGAAAACTCTTGCTTTTTGGGGGATTTTGAAAATTTAAAATCATCTTTTGATAGGGCTCCTTCAATGAAACTTATTCAAGGATTAAGACTACCATACCTTTTAGGGAAGAATTCCACAAAAATTGAGTGAGAAAATATGCTCCTTGACCCCCAGACTTGACCTTTACCGTGCTCTTCAATGGAGTTTCTAGAGAGAGAATATTTGGAGAGGTGGGTTTTTAATTTGAGTGTTTTGAAATAATGAGTTGAGAAAGGGAGTTTAATACTTTTAAAAACCATAAAATACTTTAATAATTCAATAATAACCGTCCCCAACCCCTAACAAACTAATTAGCAATTTACCATAACACCCTTCGTTAGGGCGAAACTAGACAGCAAAGCAGTCATGACCTAGGAACTCCCGGACCGTGGGTGGGTCCAAGGGCCATACTGGCTTCTCGTAGTTTAGTTCAATGGATTGAATTTTGGGGCCTTGACCCATGGAGGCCATCCACAAGGCGTGGATGGACCTACGGGGAGTAGGTCCCATCCTTGAGTCCTTCACAAATTGACAACTTTTTGGTTTCTTGGGGTCTTGGGGGTTAGGCTTTAGGGTCCTCCTCAATGATCCCTTGGATGGTCCTTGGGGAGTCATACCTTGACTTTTAACTACTAAACCCCTCAACCTAAGCTCGAGAAGACATTCTACAACTTCAAACCTCAGAACATACTCAAAAACAAACTCGTTAGGCTCTAGTTTCACCTACTAATTTTCCGGGTCATTACTTTATCTCCCCCTTAGGAATATTTGTCCTTGAATGACACTTTAAACACTTGAAGGAATAACTAATCAAGACTATCAGCCCATCATGCATGAAACATAAAAAACAATGCACAAAACTAGGAGAAAACATCAACTCCATCTCAAACATACTCAATGCAACACAAGAAAGTAGGAACTACATCTACAAACTCATTATGCATGAAAACTTCAACATTTCTCTTTTCATTGGAGGAATTTCCTTCTCCAACTCACATCATGCTCATCATAACATCATTAAGCACATTATGCAATTTCTCTTAAGAGCACATTTAGGCATGGTCAACAATTCACCTCATGAAGCATATAGGCAAGTCATACTAAATGCACATCAACATGAGGAACATATAAGACATAAAAATCATTTTCTCATTAAACTTAAATTCATCAAGAACATGCATATCATAAGGAGACCATGGAAACACATAATCACACATGACTCCAAAACATGAAACAAGCTACAAGGAACTCTTGGTCTGAAGCTTGAATAGGAATAGAAGGAAAGGGATAAGGATATCGAAACTCTCAACAACCTTACTATTCAACATACCATCTCCCCCTTAGGAGTAAACCCATACTAGGGCTAACATGAAAATAACATAGGAAATCAATACAACATTCATAACTATAAGGAACTTAACAACATTCTCATGGAAGGAACTTCTTTACCCTTCTATTTCTTAACTTGTCAGTCTAAGGTCCAAACCGGTACTTCTAAATTGGGAATTGTCCTCATTAAGCAACTCTTTCTCACAAACCACCTTACCAACACCACCCAAGGTGAAAATTCAAGTCAATCTAAATCATGAACACCAAGGATACTCAATGACATTGCTATCTGAGCACATTATCTCCCCCTTGGGAGCAAGCCTATACAAACTCCTTTAAACATCACTTCTTTCAATTCTAAGGTCGGAGAAAGTTATCACTAAACCTTAACACTCATCACACAAGATGATTCTAAATCCTGATAAATCACACTTCTACCCCTCGTAGAGTAGTCTACTCACTCCACACATCTAGGCATTACTATAACACCCTATTCATCAAATCTATCAACATACCTCAAAATTCATCATGACTAAGTCAGGTTATACCCTCAACTAAACATAACCATAATGCAATTCATTCATACTAAAGACAACATCACAATCTATCACCTCAAATCTAACAAGTCACTTAGCCATAATTGGCATCACAACCAACCTTTATCCCTCACTCCTTCTAACATAAGCCTTTCAAGTGGTCATATCCTAAAGACCATTAGATAAGGAATCAGAGAGAGACATTATAGAGTTAAGCTCTATGGCACCACTTGAAGTATGAAGAAGTGAGAATTTTCTAACATCCAATAACCTCCTATTCATAAATGTGGCGAGCTTCACACTACGAACAAGACTCTACTAGACGTGGTTTGAGACATCCTAAAACCATCCAAAAATCATGTGCTCTGATACCATGTTTGTCATGACCCGAGCCTACACCCTCCGTGACACGGCGTACAAGACTCCGAAAAGTCTCATACAAGCCTCATATCATTCATGAACATAAGAGCATAGGAAAATAATGCGGAATTTAAAACTTTTCTTTATAATCTAAGTCTTTTTTCATAAAAGCAAGCGAAAGTCTTTTCTATACTTTGTCTTAAACCATCTAGAACCATAAGACTTAAAACGTTGGGACACAACCCATACAAAAGCACTAAAAATAAATTAAAAGACATTAAAGGGACATGGTGGGTTTTGTCCTAGAAGCTATGTGGACTCACCAAATCTTACACTCCTTGCACCTTAGAAACCTATCTTCCAAGAATAGAACATCAAGTCCAAACTCTACACTTTGTAGAAAAATAGAAGAAATATGGGTTAGCACACTTAATGTACTAAGTATGATAGCCATGCAAAAACCATGCTTAAAAAGGACATTTTGGTTGAAAACCATGCATATGCCATTTCTGAGAAATATCATGAACTTTAGCAAAGGGCATGAGATACAAGTATAAGCACCATATAAGTCATTTCATCACATTAGAACATTATCAACATATAAGACATTTCATCACATTAGTACATAACCAATATATAAGTCATTCAATCACATTAAGCTTTCACCTTAAGTAGCCCCAAGCTATACTTTGTGCAATGTGTGAATAGCGTCCCATACCACCATCCACACTAAGTACCACATTAAGGTCACCAAAAGTGAACTTACCATTCCTCCTTTTCAACTTTAGACAATACTCATATATAAGGAACATAAGCATTTCATAAGTCATGACAAGGAAAGTAACTCATAATACCATCCAAGTAAAGCATGCATCATTACATTAGACATTTAGGTCAACATTCTTCATTAGCTTCTTTAAGAGCACATTCATACATTAGTCATTAAGACATTAGAGAACTCACTATAGCCCTCTCAAAGCCTACTCGTGCAATGCATAGATGGAATCACATACTACCACCCACACTTCATAGAACTTCTCAAGTAACCATAGTGCATATTTCACATGATGGGAATAAGCATTTAATCGACATAAACCATGAGAGCAAATCATGGAATCTGGTGTCATGTAACCCTACACCAAAGGAAGGTGTTCTACTTGCCTAAGGTAGAACTAAGTGTATTTTAGCTTAACTGGATCCACTAGCTAATATCCTATGTGGGCACATAGTTATGGGATAGGAAGATGTTCATTGGAACCCTAACCTAACATTGGGAGAGTTTCCATCTTACCATATCCACTCAGTGCTTAGCCTCCATTCCCATAGAGTAGTTCATTCACATTACAATTATTTTACTTGAGAGGAATGCCATTGGCCTATCGACCCAAGGTATATTATTACACATGAAAGGAATGTCATAAGCCTATCGATTCATGGTACATTATAAGGATAGCTCATTGAATCCTCATGAAAGGAATTCCATAAGCCTATCGATTCATGGTTAATTATTACATTAGTATACACATGAAAGGAATGCCATAAGCCTATCGATTCATGGTACATTGACTCATCGGGAAAGGAATGCCATAAGCCTATCGATTCAAGAGTCATCATTACATTAGTTCATTTATGAAAGGAATGACATAGGCCTATCGATTCATATTCATTAAGTCAAGATACATTCATTAGTCATTTATGAAAGGAATGCCATAAGCCTATCGATTCAAGAGTCATTTATTAGTTAATTTATGAAAGGAATGACATAGTCCTATCGATTCATATTCATTAAGTCAAGACACATTCATTAGTCATTTATGAAAGGAATGCCATAGACCTATCGATTCAAATTCATTAAGTCAAGACACATTCATTACACAAGAAGAGGATGTCAAAGCCTACCAATTCAAGGTACTTCAATCAAGATCACATTCATCAATACAAGAAAATGATGTCTTAATCCTACCAATTCAAGATACATCAATCCATATTACTTTCATTTATACAAGAAGAGGATGTCCTAAGCCTACCAATTCAAGATACAATATTACATTGAAGAAACCCTTCACATTCTATCATCATCATTCATGAGTGTTAATTGAGAATATGCTTTCAATAATAACACAATCGCATTCTAAGCATGATCATAATAATTTTATTGAGATCACACACATATACTTCACATCATAATCATACATAAATCCTTCAGGAAATAGCCTTCCAAGGCTATAAATCAATCTCAATCCTAACATCTAGAATACTCATTAGATAAGGGAGTTAACATGATTCAAATACTAATTCAATATAAACATAAATAATTCATCATACATTCATAATCAATCAGTTCCCAATCACAATTCACAACTTAGGATTTTTGGGGAAACATTAGTTCATAGAGAAATTCCATATTAATTCATCAATTCCATCTTAAATAATCATATATAAACCTTTAAAACCGTTTTGGAATTGAACCCATGCATAGATTGAAAACCCTAACTTTTGGGGGGATTTTGAAAATTTGAAATCATCTTTTGATAGGGCTCCTTCAATGAAAATTAATCAAGGATGAATACTACCATACATTTTAGGGAATAATTCCACAAAAATTGAGTGAGAAAATCTGCTCCTTGACCCCCAGACTTGACCTTTACCGTGCTCTTCAATGGAGTTTCTAGAGAGAGAATATTTGGAGAGGTGGGTTTTTAATTTGAGTGTTTTGAAATAATGAGTTGAGAAAGGGAGTTTAATACTTTTAAAAGCCTTAAAATACTTTAATAACTCAATAATAACCGTCCCCAACCCCTAACAAACTAATTAGCAATTTACCATAACACCCTTCAATAGGGCGAAACTAGACAGCAAATCAGTCATGACCTAGGAACTCCCGGACCGTGGGTGGGTCCAAGGGTCATACTGGCTTCTCGTGGTTTGGTTCGATGGATTGAATTTTGGGGACTTGACCCATGGAGGCCATCCACAAGGTGTGGATGGACCTATGGGGAGTAGGTCCCATCCTTGAGTCCTTCACAAATTGACAACTTTTTGGTTTCATGGGGTCTTGGCGGTTAGGCTTTAGGGTCCTCCTCAAGGACCCCTTGGATGGTCCTTGGGGAGTCGTACCTTGACATTTAACCCCTAAACCCCTCGACCTAAGCTCGAGAAGACATTATACAACTTCAAACCCCACAACATACTAAAAAACAAACTCGTTAGGCTCTAGTTTCACCTACTAGTTTTCCGGGTCGTTACACGTCGGGAAAAAATTAAACCAACGAATTTGATCAATTTTTTTTAAAAAAAAATCAATTCATCAATTTTCTTAAATAACACAATTATAAAATACATCATTTGAAAAATGCAATCCAGATAATAAGTATCGTGAGTGGGTACTATTCTACTAGACATCACAAATATTTGTTGGTTTAAGTTATTTCATTTTTTATTTGATACACTTTAATAGATAAAGATGATAGAAAAAATAATTTCTCAAGTCTTTGTGCTAATTTTTATGCGTGTCTATTGATTTTGTGATTTGTCAACTGTGCATACTAAGTTAATCTATTTCCTTTTATCTAAAATTACGTACTTATTTAGTAGTGATTACATGTACGTACAGTAACGAGACATAGATACCATCGACTACAAACTTAGACTTTGAAAAGATGTGAAATATTTCATGGATTTCTATTGACCTTTTCATCTGTATAAAGTAAAAAAAATGAAAGCACAAATGATAGAAATTAACCAACTAAGATTTCAAATATATTTTGATAAGTACTATAGTTATGGGTATCAACGTTTTAAAAAAAAAATTGATTTACTGATTGATTCAAAGGGCATATTAGATTTCTTTTAATAATATCAAAAGTTTAATTTTATATAAATTTATAATTATGCCAAATAATTTTATTAAATAAATAGAAGAATTGTACTAAATATACTTAGAGATATTTAAAAAAATATACAGTCTAATAAAACAACTATAGCTACATAGGCCATATTTTAAAACGAAATCCGTATTGTCTTTTTTCACAGATAGCTTATACAACATTATACACTAAGGGGTCGTTTGGTTACTGGATAAGGGCAAAGTTAATACATGAATAACTTTGTTATTCATGTATTAATTGTGTACCATGTTTGGTTTGTAAATAGAATCAAAATTATTCATGTATAAATTTTATACAACGTTTGGTTGGTGTGTCTCCAATGTTGTATAAAAGTTATACATGGATTGATCTTATGTGGTGTTTGGTTGTATTTTTGTAATGCCACATAGCTAATACTTACATAACTTATGAAGAAATCTATGTATAATTTTATGCAGGGTAGAAGGTGGAATAAGTTATGAGGGTATTAGTTATACATGTATTAAAATAATAAAATTACATATTTACCCTTAATTTGTTTTCTTACTTATTTGTTTGTTAATAATAATGTATATTAATTTACAAAATTAAGGAGTTGTATCTTTTCTTTTTTTAAAAAAGGACTTAATCTATTTCTGTAACTTGCAGTTACGTTATTTACCCCCACCCCCCCACACACACACAACCACCCAAAAAAAGACAGAATGACACCTTGGGGTGTTTTTGAGTTTCGTCGTTTTTACAACCCACCCCACCCCACCCCCGAGGGATTGTTGCATTTTATTTATTTTGAATACTGCTTGTTTATAAGCATGGATTTTATAATTTCCGATTTTTTTAAAAAAGTATATTAATTTACAATAAATTATAATTTATGTAATATAATTTTTACATAACTAAATCCTACATAAATAACATTTGTATAATTAATACTTACATAATTAATACCTGCATAACTAATACTTGCATAACTAAACCCTGCATAACTAAACCATGCATAACTAATACCTGCATAACTAAACCCTGCATAACTAATACCTGCATAACTAAACCCTGCATAACTAATACCTGCATAACTAAACTCTGCATAACTAATACCTGCATAATTCTAACCAGTAACCAAACGGCCCCTAACTGTTTACATTTATAGACTTGTATATGCATGTATAACAGTGTAGAAAAGGAGTTCATATACATTTTTATATCGTTATATATATATTTAAACAACTCATACACAAATAAATTGTAAATAATTTTTAAATAATGTATCTGCACTTTGTAAGTGTGTATAAACATTAATTATAAATATTTATACTATGACACATTTCAATCATCACAAGTGATGACACCCAATTTTAACCGTATGCAATTCGTATTATTTGTCAAGCTTCTTCAATTTCAATTGAAATAATCATTTTTGAAAAATCCAAAAATATTGTAAATCTTATCTCAAAAATAGTTTTGTTAGTTTTCAGAAATAAATATATAACTATGTATGTTTATATATATATATATATATATATTAAATAGTCAAAAATTGTGTTTAGTATGAATATGTATGTACTTCCTTTAAATTAGTCAACTTTAATTTTTATGTATAATTATAATTAATCTATATCTTAATAATTACTTTCTCTTGTTTAAATTAATAACCTCAAATAATTAATCGATAATTATTCGTCTTATTTCAATTTCGATTAAATTTAGATAATTGATTCAATTTGGATATATTTATATTCATTTGACTAAATGTCTATACAATAGGCCACTCAAATTAGCTAAATTTACATAATATTTTAAATCCCTTATTCTAAAATCCTCTTATCCTCTCAGCAAAATATACATACATCTATACTCATATTCAAAGGGTAGGCTAGATTTTTAATACAATAGCCATCTCTCAATCAACTATTGTGCTTCAAGTGAGTTCTCTCGAACCTCAATAAGTTTAGCACTACCAAACAACTCAATTCCTTAATTAACCCACTCTTTCAAGATGTGTTTGTAAAGACGCAGTCAATACACTTTCTCAAGCTCTATTTTAAAGACGCAATCAATACAACAATCAATCAATCATTCTACTCTATTACCTCTTTCTCAAGCAAGCATAGAGAGCTAAACTAGAATTGAATTTGCAACTTCAATTCCTCGATTAAAACATGAAGGAATAATTGAATCCACTTCAAAACAACATTAAAATCATCAACTAATAACACCCACTTTAAAACAACATTAACTAATCATCAACTAAGCATAGCAAAACGCAAGAAATCACTACCAATAAAAATTTCCATCTGATTTGCTAACGATCTGCAATCCTCAAATGTTGAAATCAAAGCTACAGTCTTACAATCTCCAAATCTAAATCCCAAACTCTACTAAAAATGTTAAACAATGTAGAAAAAATTAAGAACTCTCAAAAACCCCAGAATCAACAGTGTGGGAACTCCTTTTTTTCTTTCAAAAATTGTATTTATACATTTCCAAAATTTCAACATGTAGTCAACTCAGTGAAGTAAGTCGGGACCGCTGGCCCATTCGGCGATCCGCCGAGTTTCTCTTCTTCTCGCCTTTTGGCTTGGCTCTTCTATCAAATTCTTCTGGAACTTTTGGTGAGCTTGATTGTTATTGCCGATCCATTCGGCATGTCATCGAATCTCCTATTTGCTAGCCAATTTGGTTTTACCTATAGGCTACTTCGCTGGAACTTTAGGCGAGCCGGAGGCCCACTCAGCGAGTCGCTGAGTGGCTTCTGCGAGCTCCATCTTCTCGTTACTTCAACTTCTTTACTCCTTTTTGTATCGTTATGTCCTTGCCTCACTCTGAATAGATCATTGATGTATATCAATATATTAACATCAGTTATGAGCGTAAAATAGACATTGAGGACACTAAATCATTAAATAATAAGCCCTAAATGAGTCAAAATTCCCGACTCATCAACACCCCAAACTTAAACTTTTGCTTGTCCTCAAGTAAAACACAACATCAATCAGGCCGACAGGGATGTCTACACATAGTGCAACTTGAGACTCAACATGAATGCACCCAAGGTTCAATCCACACATGCAATGTTCAATTGTGCACTAAAAGATTCAAATTATAAGTATCAATCATCAAATAAAGTTCAAGCTCACAATGCTTACTTCAAACGCAATCCATGCTCAATAGGAGTATTTCAATGCCATCACATCAAGAATGATTCCATGCTCTCACAAGGCCAATCGAAGATTTCAATTTAAGGAACCAAAATCAACTCTCACATTCTCAACGAGAAAAACATGCACAATTTTACCTATAGGCTTGCATGTATTTTTGAATCAACACATCATTCAACTCATGCAAGATCAAAAAGGTCTTTCAAGGCTTGTGATTGGCCTGAGGGTAAATGAATGATAATTTTGGCTTAGTGACTTCTATCTTCATGAAGCATGGCTTAAATTTCATTTCTTTCCCCTTTCTTTCATTCTTTTCATCTTTACAATCCATCCTTGGCATATACAAAGCACACAAAACTTTTGGTATAGCTCACCGGACACCCCTTTTCTTTTCACAATGCCAATTAATACAAATTTTCCATATCTTTTCTTTTGTTGTTTTTCTTTCTCTCTTTTTTTTATATGGAGGGGTTCAATTTTTTTCTTCAACATAAGTTTTCAAGGATGGATTTCACAAAATTCTTGCTAGATTTCTTTCCTCATTCTTACCACACCCCCAACTTAGGATTTTCGCCTAATTTGGTTATTCAAACGTACCAATACTTTATGAATGTTTTAGGTAGGGAGGACAAGGACATTTTTGGTCATGTTTCATCCAAAGAAATGATTAGGCTCAAATGGTGCAAAGCTAGGTTCACACTCTCAGAAGGTGGTCACACAAAAGATATAGCAATTAGGTTCACTCTCAAAGACTTATACCTAAGATCATTTCCATCATTCACCTAAAATAGTCAATAGGACCAACAAGGAAAGTTCTAGATATCACCATACACATATTTCAAGTAAACCTCACCACACAAGGCATTCAACACAATCATCGATCATGACAAAACAAGTTAAGCTCGTGTTCAACGGTCATTGCAAAAATAGACCTCAAAAATTTGGCTAGTCACACTGAAATGCTAAGAGTTCACACAAGACTTATGCAACTCAAATTTCTTCGTTTGACTTGCACAACTTATTGTTCATCAAAAGCACTATTCAGTCATTGGTATTCGTCACAACTAACACTCAAATGTACAAGAGAACATCAATAACATTCAAACATAAAGAAATCAAGAAAAAGCTCAATGAGCTAAACCAACATTCATTCAAATTCGAAGGAGAGTAGTTTTTAACAAAACACAAAAAAAAACATAACAAAACGACAAAATATCCAAAACAAAACAAAATACAATCAAGAGGCTAGGTGTCAAAATATCCTCACCCCACCAAAATATTTAAACACTGTCCTTAATGTGAACGAGAAAACAAATATTTCGAAAGTATATAGAAATGTAGGAGAGTAAAGATCCCCCTATCAGGCGAATCCTGTGGTGAACTCGGTTAATCTGTGGTAATATCAATCTGGGCATTAGTGCTCGGCTCTCCTCAAACATTGGATGGATGCGCAACGACCTCCTCTGTAGGCTGAGACCAACTAGAACCTATCATTAAGGTGTCATGCAAAGAGGTATCAGTAACCATCCAGAGTATCTCACCTCAAAGTCTACCAAATCCTCGTACACCGCATCCTCAGGTGCTGATAACTCCTCATCAGGCTCGGGTGTATTCGAATCATCACCATCATCAACTACAATATAGCATCTCCGATCACAGTAGCTGGAGGGATCTCAAAAATAGCTTGCATATTTGAACTGGGCGCTCGAGAATCTCCACACTGCCCCATCGCATCGATTTGTCGGTGGAATTCAACTCATCCACATCACACCACAACCCAATGATATCAGCCTTCAAGACTGCTAAATCATCTCATTGGATACCACCCTACTCACAAGCCTCAACCCGAATGGTGAGAGCGTCCAATGCTAGGTCATGGGCCGTAATAAAACCACACTATCCCCTCAGCTCCTCCCGAATATGAGAAAAAATAGCAACTATAACTCTCTCTATCATGCCTGGGACAGCAACCTTGACCCTAGCTGCTCACACATCGGCCGAATACATAAAGTTTCCCATTTTAAGGAGCATTGCTTGGGTCAACGTGGGACGGGATGCATGAGTAGCAGTAGGAGAAGTAGAGGAAGAAGAAACATGGGCTTAGTTGACTGAGGGGCATCAACCTCTATGGCCTCAACATCAACCACCAGAGAGGTGTCTTCCGGGGTTTCCTTCCTTTGCTCAGCCTCATCATTTGTGTACTCAGCCTCAATCCTCTGAATGTCAGTAGATGAGGTAGAAGTCACCTCAATATCAGTCTTTGGCACGAATCGCACACCGGCTTGGCAACACAAATTTATGATAAGAGCTGGAAATGGCAAAGAGGTTTGGTTCTGCTTTGCCCTCATCACCATCTCCAGTGAAATTATAGTCCCGAGATTTATTCGGTCTTTATCAATAATTCACCCCAGTAATGCAGCCTTTGGATGTAGGATGATCAACTCATTGTGTGAAGGCATCAAAGAGCTGCTAATAAAACCGAACCAACATCAAGCGGCGACATGTAAGTATTTTTTTAAATGACCACTCCTACATCTAGCCAGGGAGGAGTAGAATCGCTCAACAGTGGGGGCCAATAGCCCTGTTAAATCATCTAGGGTCTTTTTATTAATTATGTCGGCCAAATAATGTATGGTTAGTGTAGTGCAGCCTAACAATTAATTGATTGTTTTTGTCTAGCTGGATTTTACCTTCTTGCCCCTCACCACAACATAATCAACCAGAGCCATCGACCATGCTTTCTTCTTCCCTTTCGGGATCAAATTTGCATACCCTGCATAAAACTCCCAAACCCATGAATGAGCGTAGGGATTTTGGGGCTTCATGCACTTCTCCAATTTATGAAATTAGAGTGTCCCCCACACTGTTGGATATCTATCCACTACCTTGCCACGACCCTAGCCTACACCCTGGACGTGGCCGACACTCGAGAACCATTGCTGACCCAATGTGAACCGCATCCTGGCTGACTACAAGCGGAAGACTAAATCAAGCATACATAAGCATCCAATTGAAAGAAACGTTAAAAATTAGTTTACTGAATCTCAAAACTTTACTGAATATACTGAGTATGAAATATAAATTTTAAATAAAATATCTGAAACTGAAAGACTCTCCAAATTTGTCTATCTATGAAGCCTCTACTGTAAAAATGAGGGTCGACACATGACCCACAATTAATCAAATTGTTACTAATACTAACAACTCATAAAGTTGGAGTCCTTTGGAAAATAAGGATACCTCTCTCGAAAGCTGACGAGCACATGAAGTGATCTCAATAGACTCTTGTTGAGGATCTTAAGAACATGTATCTGCATTATTAAAACATGCAGGTTTAATGAAATCAGTACATTGACTGTACGAGTATGTAATATAACTGAATATCAAAAAAACTGAATGAAAGGACTAAAATAGATAATAATGTACTCAAGCTGAATGTAACGAAATAATAGAGTAAAATCATTTAAAACTTTACAAAATACTTACTCATCTCTGAACTCAACATAATAAGTGATATATAAAAATACACTCTAACTCTACTGGGAGATTCTTTAACCGACATCCATCACTATGAGATACGTGATGATACAAGGTCTCGCCTACTCTGCCAGAACTGTCGTATACCTTGTTGGGGGTATAGAACACCTCAACTAAGTGGATCCACTAAGCTATGATTAAAAATAAATAAGGAATCATCTAAAAAGTATGACCCTTTACCCAAGTTGGCATACATGGTTTATGAGGAGTTTGAGTTGTCTGAACTTATCCTCATATCGGTGCTCAATACTACTCCCAATAATATACACTCATGCTCATATGTTTAAACACATATCTCTTCATAGGTACTTTCTCTTGAAATATCTTTTAAACTCATAACTCATTTGGAAATCTCAGTCTCTCTTTTATCAATGTAAAAATTGATACCTCTGGAATTACATCGTCCCCTTATACTCTTATTCATTCATACTTGAAAACTCTTTCTCAAAAACATATCAAAATCATATTTTAATATGATCATTGATGACTCGGGAAGTCATACTGCATAAATATTGATGGTATATCTAGATACCATACTGCTCATACCTTGATGGCATACTAGATTGTCATACTAATCATGTTTTAGAAGATCTTTTCTCAAAACTCACTTTACTTTCTCGAAACTCAGTTTAACAACTCAAGTGTTGGCTTTAAAAAGCTTTTCAAAATTTATAACTCAAATCATAGGGTTCATGTGGAATTATGGACATGAATGACTCAACTCAGGGATCTTAATAGCAATAAGAAAACTTAGTACTTAAAACTCAAGACTCAAGAACTGAAGAACTCAAGAACTCAGAACTCAATGATACTATTCATAAAAAAAATACTCAATTCATAGGGTTCATGATGAAATATAGACATGAACGAATCAACTCATGAATCATAATGAATAACATATAGCAATTCAATAATTAGGAATAGAATTTCAAAATGAAACTGAACTCAAGAACTCAAAATCAACTTATCTGAAGAATACTCAAATCTAGGGATAGAATCCTAGATTACTCTTTTACTAATTTGAAAGTAGATGTAGGGCGTGAGGACGAACTAGTCCAACACTATGATAGCCTTACATACCTGGAAGAAAAAGGTTCTTGAAGAAACTTCAAGAATCTTTAAGAAGAACTTGATTAGAAACATTGAAACCCTTACTTGAAGGAGAACAATCAAGAAAATCTCTCTTGAGATT
The DNA here is from genome assembly GCA_029582685.1 of Solanum piurae. Taxonomy (NCBI): domain Eukaryota; kingdom Viridiplantae; phylum Streptophyta; class Magnoliopsida; order Solanales; family Solanaceae; genus Solanum; species Solanum piurae. Next base: position 42,757 of record JAJOOO010001721.1, read on the forward strand.
CTTGAATTAGTTTCTTGAAATCTCTATGGTCAAGAATTATGATTTTCATTAGTGATTCATAATTGTATGGAAGAATTTGAGTTGGAAAGAATGGAATTTTTGGAGAAAAACTTACCTTGAAGAAGAATCTTCAAAAAGATTGAAAGAATCTTTAATTGAGTCTTCTACTTGATTTTCCCTTAGGGTTTGCGGGAGAAGAGAATGATGGATTAAGAGATGAAAATATGATTGTTTTGAGCCTATTATTAGTCAAGAAATTCGTTAAGATTTTCTTGGTGGTAAAAAGAAAAAAAAAGACCCTTTTTAATGTTTTCCGTTGGCTAATTCATCATTGCACTGTATCAGTTACTAAAATGGTCATAACTTTCTACTCTGAAATTGGATTGATGCAAAATTAGTGGCGTTGGAAATATGATTCAAATACCTTTAATTATATTGGTTATGAGCCACGTACCTCTTTATATTTTAATAGATATAGTCGTTTGAATTTGATAAAAGTAAAATCTTATGTCAAAACTTAATCAGTAAGGAAACTTTCAACTCAACTGTGTGCTGGGAGTTTTTAGTTACCTTAATTGATATCCAAAATCATTACCACACTAAATAATGTACCTTTTCACATATTTGCAATTTAAGAATCACCCGATATGACCCTACAAGAAAATGAGAATGGTTTGAGTCTTAACTTAGAAATTTTTGGGGTGTTACATACCCCATCTGTAGATAACCTCTTCTCCTCTAGAATTTTCCGCACATCATGGCCATAAATCAGTTCATAGAGTGTGGATGAGGTGCTGGAAATGGAGGAACTTGAGGTGCATGTACTGCTACCGGTACTGGAGGTGATGGAGGTGTCTGGAGTGTTGGATCATGACTTGCCTTAGATCGCAACTCCAAGAGCTTCCATTTGAGAAACTACCCCTCTATAGCTGGTGTGGAGTAGGGGTCTTGGACCCTGCATCCTCCTCCCTTTAGGACTCCGAGGTGGTGAGATTGGTAGAATTGATGCCTATGCTGTCGGATGAGCTAGACTGGGAACTAGATTTCTCCACCATTTTCTTCTTCCCTTTCCCCTTCACATTAGTACGGGGAGGTTTAGCTCTAGACACATGGGGAGGTGGGAACATCAATGCAAGAACTACCTCTTTTTCCTTCTTCTAGGGTACATGACCTCTTACTCGAAGCTTTTGTCTAGCCATACCTATAGACAATCACCAATGAAACACATGCGGTTGCAAAGAGTTAGCAAAACAAATCAATTTTCCAAAAGTTGCATAAATACTCGCCAATCAACTCGGCATATCATCGAGATCATTCAGCGAGCATTAGGAACCACGCCGAAAGTAACAAGACAAAACATCAAAAATTCAACACAAAACAGCGAGGCAAGAGGTCATTCGGTAAGTCGCCAAACTTGATCATTGAAACAAAGGTGACTCGCCGAAAATCATAGAATAATTTAATGAAAATGACTTCAAGAAGTGGTTAACGTTTCAAAGACACTTAATCCAGTTCTAAGTATCAATGATCATTATTCAGTATGTAACCCAACCAATTGAGTTGGGTCAATCCCATAGAGAGTAGATTTCTTTGAATTCAAATACGAAGGTATGATGATGAACTTTACAACTAAGAAGCACACACTGAAGAGTTTAATAATCAAGTTTTCAAGATGTCGTTACCAACACACTTCAAAGTATTAATATGAAACAATCAAATAACTAGCAAACACTTGGGGGGTTGACTAACCAGCTGCCGAATTCAACTTAGTGGGTGTAAATCATTACCGATAATGTTAATCCTTTGCGGGTAGAATAGACTATAAGTAAAACAACTTTCTCTCAAATAATTGCCTTATTTTTATTGACTTCTCTCGAACCTCAACAACATCCATAAGCTAACCAACCCACATTCTCATCAAATCCACTCCTTCGAGCTGGATACAAAGGCTGGGTCTTGGGTTTCACTCTTTCAAGCTGAAACTGTCGAGACCCATTACTAAGGATGCCAAAAATACTATGTTGGTTCTATACTTCTCTCTCGAACAAGCACAAAATCCTGATATTTATCACACCAAAGATGCAATAATGACATCAAACCACCATAATAATTTAGACGTACTTTATATTAGCACTACAAATCACTAATTGATAACACCCATTTAGTAGAAGGCAACAATTGGTCATATTGTCAAACCCCCAAGGTTAGGGTTTTAGCTAATCATGATGAATAGATGAAAATAAACACTTTCAATATTTTCCATAGCTGGGTAAATCAAATTCAATAGTTAAAATCAACTACAATCTTCTCTATTACAAAATTTCAATGGAAAACCATGCTAAAATCACTTGAACTCCACAATGGTAGTGTTTTTACTCTCAATCTTTTGTTCCTTACATTTCTGAATATGTTCTGATGAGTGCACGAATTGGACTCGTTTAGGGCTTTATTTGGATAGATTTAGTGTCCTCAAATGCTTATTTTGTGCCAATAACTGATGTAAAATCCTTGTTTTCCAGGTATTTGGATTGAGGAACAAAGCATGGACACTAATTGGCAAAAAGGAACAAGACAACTGAAAGAACGAAGAAAATAAGGCATGTTGATCGCCTAATCAATTGGGTGAGTCATCGAGTGGATATTACCTCGCCTAAAGTTCCAGTGTTCCAAGACCTGAAGGAGAAAATCAACTTGGTGGAAGAAAGGAGCAGTCGGCGTGTCGCCGAACAGTTCTGTGATGAAGTGATTTGATCGGCCAAAGTTACAGAACTTGAAGATGTTGAAGGCCAAATAAAAAAGGCGATAGAACTGACCAAACGGTGGATCGGCGATCTTGACTTACTGTGCCGAATGGACCTTCACAACATATTTTTGGCGACTATAAATTCTATTTCAAACATTAGAACCAAGATGAATCTAGAATCAAGAGAGAATCAATCTTAATTTTGAGTTTTTAGAAATAGAACTCTGAGTTTGGAGACTAAAGTTTTCCTTAGCTTTGAAGAATTGAAGTTTTCCATTTTTGAGAAATTGGAAGTGGGTCTTTGAGATTCTTCAACTTGGACCTTTGTAAAGACAAAATTAATCTTACTCAGTTGATGGAAACACAATTTGGTAAATATTTCTATCTTTTTATGATGTCTAGCAAAAACCCCAATTCTTGGGGTGTGATTATGTGATTATGGGTTGATTTAGCTTGTGGGTATTGTTTATTGTTAGTGTAAATGTTGTTTAAAAGTGATTTCAATCAGTAATTGTGGTTCAATTTAAAGAGTTGTAGTTGCAAATGCAACTCTACCTTCGTGTTTTTGGCTTGCTCGAGAGAGTGAATCCTAAACCTTTTTCCACACATTCAGCTCGAGAGAGTGAATGGACTAAAGCGTAGGTTGTTCTTAATTGATGCTTGTTGGTGTTTGAGAGAAACCAACTTGATTCGGGGTAAATTGTTCGAGAGAAAGTTTATTCCTTCTAAAGTCTAGCTTATTCATTGGTTTACATCTACTAACTATCAATTACAATTACCCATTTGTCAACCTTAGCCTATAATCCAATCACATTCCAAGAACCCGTCTCCTTGTTAATTCGTGTTGTTTGCTGCTATTGTAGTTGATAATTACAATCAAAACCCCCCTGTTATTTGACACTTGTGTCACCCCTTAATTTGGATTATGTTTTTATTCGTAAATATCTATTCCTATGATTTACTTGAACATATTTGTACTTTGCTCTTGATTCTCAAACACGTACCACTCCCTTTGGGATTCGACCCCAACTTATTTAGTTGGGTTATATGCTGACTAACGATCGTTGACTCTTAGAACTAGATTAAGTGTCTTTGATAGCATTTTTCAATAATGTTCTCTCTCCTCCAAAAATCAATTTATGCAAATCTGATGTGTGGCTGTTTGGGACCAATCGACGAGGTAAGTCGGGCTTCGCTGACTATTCGGCGACTCGCCGATTTCTCTTCGTTTCGCCTTCATTTTTCACCTCTTCTTAGTCCAACCACTGTAACTTTAGGCAAGCTAGATTGAGATCGTCGAGTTATTCTGCGACACACCCTTTTTCCTTTCCTCTCGCCCATTAGCACTTGTCGGGATCTCCATTAGTACTTTTGGCGACCTGATCATCCATCGCTGAAGCGGTCGGCGACTCGCCGAGTGGAAATTCTGCTCGCCGAGGCTACGCCTAATTCAACCTTTGTGTTCTGTAACTTTAGGCAGTAGAGTGGCAACTTGGCGAGTCGCCGAGTGACATCGGTGATCGTCAGGCTTGTTTTTCTCTTTCTTTCCTAGCTTTATTCCTCAATCCATGTATCTGGAAATCAATGGTTTTACATAAGTTTTTGACACAAAATAAGCATTTGAGGACACTAAATCTATCCAAATAAAGCCCTAAATAAGCACAATCATGTTGTCTCTTTTGCTTGTCCTCAAGTAAAACTCAAGTTCAGTAGTTCAAACATGATGTCTCAAACAGTGCTACACAAGACTCAATCATGAATGCACACAACAAGACTCAAATTACTCATGCAAGGATCAACTGTGCACTCAAAGCCTCAAGTTGTGACGCACCATCATCAAAGATTCTAAGGATCACAATACTTGCTTCAAATGCAAGTTCAAGCTCAACAAAGGTACTCAAATGCCCTCACTCAAAAAATGATTCCATATTCACACACAATGGTTCAACAATTAATAGCTCTGGAATCAATAACAACTCTCACGCGTACACTCATAAAGCTGAACATATGCATGACTCCACCCATAGGTTTGCCCTTATTTTCCAATCAACACTTGTTTCAGCTCACTCAAGATCAAAATGGTCTTTTCAAGGATTGTAACGGGGCTGAGTGTAAAGGTGTGGTCATTTAGGCTCAGTGGCTGCTATCCTCATGAAATGTGGTGTGAACAACACTTCATTCCCTTATCTTCATCATTTTACAATTCACCCCATTATTCATTTTCAATGAAACTTTGGACACCCCATTTCTTTTTGCAACTTTATTTCAAAACATTCTCATTCTTTTTTTTTCTCTTTTTGTTTGTATGGAGGGATTCCATCTTTTTCACATCCATGGATCAAGGGGGACTTCTTTGCATTCCTTGATTTACCTTCTCTTTTCACCACACCCCCAACTTAGGCTTTTGGCCTAAGTTAGCTATTCAAACCAACCACATCTCATGAGGATTAAGGGTGAAGAGATTAAGAAAGCTCACAATTGCATCAAGTTGCATCCAAGAAAAAGGGTAAGGCTAGAAAGGTGTTCATACAAAGATCACACACTCATCAGGTAGGCCACAAAAGAGGTATAATGTCAAATTGTTTCACTCTTTAAAATTGTTGCCTAAGATCCTTTCAAGAGCTCACATCACTTGGTCAACCGGACCAACGGGGCAAATTCTAGATGTCATCACACATGGTTCATGGTAAGCTCATTACACAAGGCATTGACACCAAATATCAAGCAAGACTCCACACTTTCGCTAGGGTGCAATGATCATCACAAGACACTCATTCAATAACCGGCTAGTCACAGCGAGATGCAAAAAGTTCACATATTGTCTATGCAACTTCATTTGGCCTCATCGTAGTCACACATTCATGTTTGTTCGATTGAGAGCACTATTCAAGTCATCGGTATTGAACAAGACCGATACTCAAATTTGCACAAGAACTACCACAATTAACTACACAAGAGGTGGCAAAATGGGTCCAAAAGGGTCCAAGAACACAGAGGAATTTACTGACCAAGCACAAACCCCCACTAAAAGCATTCAACATTGTCCCCAATGTGAGTAGAGAACGGACACTCCCGCAATTAAAAAAAGAATAAAAATGAAAACTAGCAATTAAAGATAAAATTCTAGTATATAAACATGCAGAACAAGGTGACGAAGAATCTTCACTAAGCGCCCAGTTTGCAAGAAAATGAACTAGTCGCCGAATGCTTAGGCGGTGTGCCCAATGAGCTGAATATCGCCTTTAGTTCCAGTGGGTGACACTATCATAAAGGGGCAAATCGGCGGAGATGCAGGAAGTCGCCAAACATGTTGGCGATTCGCAACATGGACTTGGAACATCGCCGAACAGTCATTGAGTTATGATGTCAGCACTGAAGTAAAAAGGGGAAGGAAAATTGGGTCACCAAAGTACATCGGCGAATCACCGAGTGATGAAGGTCTCCCTTCAAATGTTCCAGAATCTCTGCCCCATTTTTGAAGTCCATAGGGCAGACAAAGTCGTGCTCGCCGATCTGCCAATAGCATCTTCTTCTCACACAATATCCTACACCTGCAAAATCAACACACATTATTTAAAACACTAACACTTGGGTTGCCTCCCAAGAAGCGCTTTATTTAACGTCGTGGTACGACGTGGAGATGCTTTCAAGCATCCTCCAGGTACACCACCTCAATCAGAGAAATCCCTCGGTACTCTCCAAAGTATAACTTCAGGTGTTTCCCATTCACCTTAAATACAGGTCCTTCTTGACCTTCACCTTCGATGGCACCATTTGTGAAAACTCGTGTCACTCTAAACAAGCCTGACCATTTGGACTTGAGCTTTCCTGGAAAGAGTCTAAGTTGAGAGTTGTATAGTAATACCCAGTCTCCCACTCTTACTCCCTCTTAAGGATTTTAGCATCATGCCATTTCTTCATCTTTTCCTTGTAAAGGGCTGAAATTTCATAAGCTTTGAACCTGAACTCATCCAACTCATTTAACTGCTCTACTCTCTCTTTTGAAGTCTTTGACCAGTCAAGATTGAGATCTTTCAATGCCCACAATTCTTTGTGTTCCAATTCAACTAGTAGATGGCAAGATTTACCAAAAACTAGCTGATACAGAGACACATCGATTGTCATTTTGTAAGCAGTACGATACGCCCATAGTGCGTCATCAAGCTTTTCAGACCAATCAGTCCAATTAGCATTCACTGCAATGGCCAATATGCTTTTGATCTCCCGATTTGACACTTGGCCGCTTGTTTGGGGATGATACAAAGTTGCTACTTTGTGTTTCACTCAATACTTACTCAATGCGGATGAGAACCACTTGTTGCAAAAGTGACATCCCCCATCACTAATAATAGACCGAGTAGTGCCAAATCTTGCAAAGATGTAGCGTTTCAGGAATTGAACAACACTTTTCCCTTCATTGTTTGGAACTGTAATAGCCTCCACCCATTTAGAAACATAATCTACAGCCACCAAGATATACTTATTACCAAACAAACTCACAAATAGGCCCATGAAATCTATTCCCCAAACATCAAATAGCTCGACTTCTAAAATGGGCGTAAGAGGCAACTCGTGTCTTTTGGACACTCTACCTCGTTTCTAACATTGAGTGCATTTCCAAGAGTTTGCATAAAGAATGTGCAATCTTTGAGAAGTCCTTGATGAACCTCCGGTAAAATCCAGCATGTCCCAAGAAACTACGAACACCCTTCACCAAATTGGGGGTGGTAACTTCTCAATCACTTGAATCTTTGCTTTATCAACCTCCATCCCCTTTTGTGACACTTTGTGAACAAGAACTATACCTTCCTTAACCATGAAATGGCATTTTTCCCAATTTAGGACCAAATTTGTCTCCATACATCTTTGGAGAACTTGTCCTAAGTGCTCTAAACATGCTTCAAAAGTGTCACCCACAACCGAGAAGTCGTCCATAAATACTTCCATTGAATCCTCCACAATGTTAGCAAAAATAGATAACATGCAACGTTGAAATGAAGCTGGAGCATTACATAATCCAAACGACATCCGTTTGAAAGAAAAAGTACCATATGGGAAAGTGAAGGTTGTTTTCTTTTGGTCTTCTGGAGAAATGGAAATTTGGTTATAACCGAAATACCCATCCAGAAAGCAATAACCTCTCTCGGAGAGTCGATTAATCATTTGATCCATGAAAGGCATTGGAAAGTGATACTTTTCAGTCCACGAATTTAACTTTTGGCAATCCATGCATACTCTCCACCCGGTCACCGATATGGTAGATACAAGCTCTCCATTTTCATTTGGGACTACTGTGATGCCTCACTTTTTCGATACACATTGTAACAGACTTACCCATTTTCTATCCGCAATAGGGTAGATCACACCAGCGTCCAACAACTTTATTATCTCCTTTTTCACCACCTCTTGCATCGGTGGGTTAAATCTATGTTGATGTTCAACAATTGGCTTACAATAACTACCAAGTTGAATTTTGTGAGAGCAAATACCGAGAGGAATGCCCACTATGTCAGCAATAGTCCAACTGATAACTTTGATATGCCTCATCAACACCTCAAGGAGCAATTTTATCTGCCATTCAAGCAAGTCAGCTGCAATGATCACTGGTAAGGTTTTATTTGCCCCCAAGAAAGCATATCGGAGATGGGAGGGAAGTACTTTTAACTCCACATTTGGTGGTTCTTCTGTTGATGGCTTTACGGGGGGGGGGGGGCTTTCTCGAGTTTCTAGATCAATGTCCAACTTCAATGGAGTCTTTGAATACCTCCCAAGGCCTGAGAGAGCTACTACTACTTCTTCATAGCCTTGAACTTCAAACTCATCATAGTTAGCAAGAACGACTTCAAGTGGCTCACTCATACACATCAAATGGCTCACACAAGCCACCGCCTCATCAATAACATCAACAATGGAGACCATATGGATATCACTTTGGTGTTTCATTGACTTACACACATTAAAGGTTACTTCATCTTCATTCACCCGAAACTTCAACTCTCCGCTTTCAATATCTACCAACGCTCTTCCGGTTGCGAAGAATGGTCTTCCCAAAATAATGGGAATTTCAGCATCTATTTCACAATCGAGAATGACAAAATCAGTCGGAGAGATAAATCGTTCAACCTTTACCAAGACGTCATATAGTATCCCCACATGATGTTTAAGTGATCGGTCCGCCATCAAGAGTCTCATTGTTGTGGCCTTCGGTTCCCCCAACCCAAGTTGTTTATAGATAGCATATGGCATTAGGTTCATGCTTGTTCCCAAATCGCATAAGGTTTTAACAATTGGAGCATTGGGATGGTGAACGCTCCGGGATGTTCTCTCTTTTTTATCAACTCCTTAGTCATAATTGTACCTACAACTATGGGAAACTTCAACTGTCTCAAAATCCAAACTCCTTTTCTTTGTGACCAACTCCTTCATTAACTTGGCATACCCCGGCATTTACAACAATGCTTCCACTAGAGGGAGATTAATTGATAATGTCTTGAACACCGATAGAAAATTCTTGAACTTCTCATCCTCATTCTTCTTCTTTAGACGTTGGGGAAACGGGGGAGATATTTTGGGTAAAGGTTGCATAACTTTTGGGCTTTGATTGTGTTTCTCCATACTTTTTTGTGGTTCTTTGGTAATGCTTTGATTGATAGGTGCCTCTTCTTCCTCTATCCCTTTGTCTTCTTCATGCATTTGAGCATCTTCATTGCCCATTGCATCGCCTATTGCTACCTTTCAGCTATGAGTAACCACAGCCAGCTCTTTATCATCATCCTCCATTTTCATTGTTGGTCTCAATTGTGCTGAAAGTAAACTCAACTGACCTTCAAGTATCTTGATTGCATTTGCATGAGAGTTCACTTTATTGTTCAATGATTAAAAGTCAGCTTTCATCCCTTTCAACAAATCATCCGAACATTTAACTTTCTCAAGGATGCAAGAAAGCAAATCGTTCACCTTAGGACTACTTGCACTCCCATTCAAATTTGGGCTCTCACTCGAGTGAGTGTGGTCCTCTTCATAGTCATCCTCCTTCTCCAATAATCACTTTGCTCAGCCCAATCTAGACAGTATCTTCTTTGCTCTTCCCCCCTTGTGATAGTTCCAACCTTGAGTCCCACCTTGCTGTAAATAGCATGGGTGGGAACCCTCCTCGTATCTCTTGGAGTTCCAACCTTGATTCTCCCCTGGTTTTGAATAACCCGAGGAAGAACCCTCCTCAACTCTAAACACTCCACTTATCCCCTTTGGTTTTCTCGCATTCTCCATCATATGTTCTTGTAAAAGATCTATTTGGGTCAACATTTTCTTGATGTTTGCATCCCTCTCTCTTTTCTTATCAAGTTGTTCTTGTGTCATTCTAAAATAAAGAGGAGAGACTTGATACTCTTGAGTGTACCAAGCTTGATTTATCTTTGTCATGTCATCAAAAAGAATTGAAGCCACCTCAAATAATTGTAACATTATTCCCCCTTGTACCAATTGATCAGCCACTCCTTTATTAAACAAATCAAGACTTCGGTAAAAATATTAGAAAAGCAAATTGTTTTGTAGCCCGTGAGATGGGCATTTAAGCAAGAGTTTCTTAAACCTTACCCATGTTTCATGGATGGGTTCACCCTCCCATCGCTTGAAACCTTGAATGTAGTCTCTAGGCTTCATCATCCTTGATGGGGGAAAGAATCTTATATTGAATGCTATAATCAGCTCCTCCCATGATATGATGGAATTTTTTGGTAACTCGGCCAACCACTTGCTAGCTTCCTCCGTCAAAGATAGTGGAAATAACTGAAGCCGTATTGACTCTTGTGACACGTTCTTGAATGAAAATAGGTTGCACACCTCTGTAAAACTTCTTACATGCTCATGTGGGTCTCCGTGCTCTAGCCCTCCATAGAGTACCCTCATTTTGAGGAGATGAAGAGTCGTGCTACTGACCTCAAATATTGCATTCCCATAAACTTGTGGTATGCAAATTACACCCATTTCACCTGAATGAGATGGGTTGTACACACTATTAATATAATCGATACCATCCTGATGACCTGCTTGATGACCATTCACCTCTTCCTCACTCATTTTTACTTCTATGTAGTCCAACCAACAATACACAATGCAACTTAAACCAATTCAACTACAACCAACAAATTCACAAAGCCAATCTTCGATCAAAGAATTCTAAGTAACGCTACTCCCCGGCAGCGGTGCCATTTTGATTAACGTTTCAAAGCTTAATCTAGTTCTAAGTGTCAATGATCGTTATTTAGTACATAACCTAACCAATTGAGTTGGGTACGATCCCACAGAGAGTAGCTTTTTTTTATTTAAAATACGAAGCTATGATGATGAACTTTACAACTGAGCAGCACACACTTAAGATTTTAATAATCAAGTTTTCTAGATGTCGTTACCAACACACTTCAAAGTATTAATAAGAAACAATCAAATAACTAGCAAACACTTGGGGGATTGACTAACAAACTGCCGAATTTAGCTTAATGGGTGTAAATCATTACCGATAATGTTAATCCTTTGCGGGTAGAATGGACTATAAGTAAAAAAACATTCTCTCGAACAATTGCCTTATTTATATTGAGTTCTCTCGAACCTCAACACCATCCATAAGCTAACCAGCCCACATTCTCATCAAATCCACTCTTTCGAGCTGGATACAAAGGCAGGGTTTTGGGTTTCACGCTCTCAAGCTGAAATCATCAAGACCCACTACTAAGGATGCCAAAAATACTATGTTGGTTCTAGACTTCTCTCTCGGGCAAGCACAAAACTCTGATATTTACCACACCAAAGATTCAATAATGACATTAAACCACCATAATAATTTAGACCCACTTCAGATTAGCACTACAAATCACTAATTGATAACACCAATTTAGTAGAAGGCAACAATTAGTCACATTGTCAAACCCCCAAGGTTAGGGTTTTAGCCAATCATGATGAAAAGATGAAAATCAACACTTGCCATGTTTTCCATAGCTGGGTAAATGGAATTCAAAATTAAAATCAACTACAATGCTCTCTATCATAAAATTTCAATGGAAAATTTTGCTAAAATCACTTGAACTCCACAATGGTAGTGTTTTCTCACTCAATCTTTTGTTCCTTACGTTTCTGAATGTGTTCTCTCTCATCCAAAAATCAATTTATGCAAATATGATGTGTGGCTGTTTGGGACCAATCGGTGAGCTTAGTCGAGCTTCGCCGACCATTCGGCGACTCGCCGATTTCTCTTCGTCTCACCTTCATTTTCACCTCTTCTTAGTCCAACCACTATAATTTTAGGCAAAGCTAGATCGAGATCACCGAGTGATTCTGCGACACACCCTTTTTCCTTTCCTCTCGCCCATTAGCACTTGTCTGGATCTCCGTTAGTACTTTTGACGACCTGGTCATCCATCATCGAAGCAGTCGGTGACTCGTCGAGTGGAACTGCTGCTCACCGAGGCTACCCCTAATTCCACCTTTGCGTTATGTAACTTTAGGCGATAGAGTGGCAACTTGGCGAGTCGCCGAGTGACATCGGCGATCGTCAAGCTTGTTTTTCTCTTCTTTTTTCCGCTCGTGTTGTCTCTATCGCTCAGTTCTATCCTACTTTGTTCCTCAATCCATGTATTTGGAAATCAATGGTTTTACATCTGTTGTTGACAGAAAATAAACATTTGAGGACACTAAATCTATCTAAATAAAGCTCTAAATGAGTCCAAATCTAGGACTCATCAAGAAGGTGAGGTTAAAGCTATTAAGGGAGTCGCTGAATAAACTCGGCGAGCACATGCATATCACTGAAATTTACTGACCAATTCAACAATAATTTAGGTTAAGTAGGCGATTGGGAGGTCATTTGGTGAACCGCCGAGTCAATCGGCGAGCTCGACTCAGCTCGCCAAATAGCCCGACGTGTCTAATTCCAAGCTCAATTTTCTTATTTCCAACCATCAACCTACAACAATCAAATTCAAACCCAATTATACGCAATTAAAGCATACCCATTATGCATTTTTAAGTCGGGGTACTCAAACTTCCCCCAATTGGTTTAAATTCAACCAAGCAACGATTTCGCCCTTAAGAATGACGTCACCCCATCTATCATTGGGCAAAGTTATGTTGTTCTGTGAAATTTAGGTTATTCAGACATCACCTATGCAAAATACAATATGCAACAACCACAATTTAAGAAATTCACACTAAAATCAACTAATTTTGGCTAAATAAAATATCTAACATGCTCGATAAAAATAGCATTCAACGAGCAATTAGGCATACAATCAAGGCATACATTAAGTCCATTAATTACTCATAAGCATGCTTAGAACAAATCATCAAATTAAAGGCTAATTCAAGACACCAATCTTACAAGAAAACAAGGAAAAAAATTAAGGTAATGAGGGAGCAAAAAGTGAAACTTCAGATTCTAATCACACATGAGGAATTTCACTCTACTTAAACTAAAAATGTAATCTAGAGTTTGTTTGAGAGAGAACAGGAGTCAAGAAGTTCAAAATAATGAAAGGTTTTAAAATTAAAACGGTTGAAAGGACATGACCATTCATTTCGTGCTTTGATTGGCGATGGTAACTAACTTCGCCAATCTACTCGTTGAGTCACCGAGTGGACTTTAGCTCACTGCAGTTTACAAAACTTCAACCATTTAGTTGGTCCAATGGGCGATCAATGTCGGGTTCTCTGAACCACTTGGTGGTTTTCCGAGTGGACTTTAGCTCGCTAAATTGCCTTTCTCTCCAAATATTTGAAATTCAATTTGCACGTCCAACAAATGTTATTCAAATGACAAAAGTGAACCTTGGGTTGCCTCCCAAGAAGTGCCTTATTTAATTTTATGGCACGACGTGGCCCATGCCTTATTTTTTGGGTTCATCAAAGTATCACTTGGGAGACCCCCTTTCGGTCTTGGATTGAAATGACCTAGATCTGACTCATCCACGTTTCAAGCTGCTTAATGGATATCGAGTGCGATGTAACCATTTGTTTTATAGAAGACACGCAATCTTTCATCTCCTTGATCACCCTGTCAAAACCTTCCACCTTATTCAAGATATGATCAATCATATCCTCAGTCCAGAAGCTTTCAGGATCAGCCTTTGGTTCATTCATATTTTGACATTCCTGAGGAGGCACATAACGATATTTATCGCCATCTCGATCCCTCCAATTTACACCACGGTCACACCATTCACAATCTCGATCTCTATTCCAACCTTAATTCTCGCCCTGCCTTGGATAGCTCAGAAGAGAACCACCCGATTGTCTTGACAAAATCTGTACCTCTTCATTTTACATGACCTCAAAGTGTGTGTCATCAGGTTTTACACCACTATTAGCACCTACCGCTTTCACAAACTTATAACCACTTCTCATGCTTCGTCAATAGGTTCATTTGGGTCATCATCTTTTCCATGTGTTCATCTGCTCTTGGTTCTTTTCAATATGTTCCTTTGTTAGCCCAATATTCAAATGAGACACCTGATCTTCTCTTGTGTACCATGCACAATTAATTTTCGACATCTCATAATGTAGGGATGATGCTATGTCAAATAGTTGTCTCATTATTCTATCCTGAAAGAGTTGGTTTGAAACACCTTTGTTGACCATGTCGAGACTCTAAAAAAAATATTGCAATAACACATTGTCTTGCAACCCACGAGTTGGACATTGGAGAACTAACTTTCGGAACCTCAACCATGTTTCATGGATAGGTTCTCTATCAATTCGCTTGAAGTTCTGAATATTATCCCTCAACTTGACAATCTTTGAAATACGGGAAAAAATCTTTCATAAACCACCTCTATGAGCTCCTCCCAAGAAGTGATCAAATCCGCTTCCTAGACCTTTCCATAAGTTTCTCCTCTTCGATTTGTTGAGCATTAAATATGAGATGAGAAATTTCCATATCAGTGATAAGCATGGTGGTACGACAATCCTTAACCACCATTTCAAACATGCCCGAAACAAACCTACTCATCCTTGTCCTAGGGTCGGTAATCATAGTAGGCGCATACTTAGACGATTGTGTGAACTTCAAAGCGTAATCCTTCATACTCACGTTTCCTTGAGGAAGGTTGATAAATTAAAGTACCTTTGCATCCCTCATATCAAGGGGAAAGAACATATCAAGGAAAGTAACTTTGAACTTTTCCCAAATAAGAGGACCCTCATCTTCCACTCTGTCTTATTTCCTTTAGTTGATCCGTATTTGAGCAACACCCTTAAGTAGATAAGCGACCAACTCTGCCTTTTCCACCTATATAAATCCCATGATAATCAACACTTTATACACCTCATTAATAAACTCTTGAGGGTCTTCCTCAACCGTAGTACCATGAAACTCTGAAAGATTCTTTCTAGTGAAGTCCCTCACTCTAGATGTTGTCGTACCCACATTTGGGTTCATGGGGACCACAACCTGTGTATTGTCTTGAGCCTTCATGGCTTGAGCCTTCATGGCTTGAGCCAACACTTGAAAAGAAACTCTAAACTCTACATTAGTTACTTTCTCGGCCAAAGGGTCAACCGAAACTTGAGGAGCTTGAGGAGGAGCTTTTCGTTCAACATTCTATCTAACATTCCATCTAGCATATGCCCATCGAGTGGCCATATCCTATAGAGGATCAGATAAAGATTAGAAGATAGACATTATAGAGTTAAACTCTATTGCATTACTTTAAAGTAATGAAAGAAGTGGAGTTTCCTAAACACCTTATAGCCTGTCAATCATAAATGTAGCGCGCTTGACACTCATGAAAAGGACTCTACTCGATGTGGCTTATGAGACTTTCTAGGACCTTTCTAAACCTTGTGCTCTGAATACCATGTTTCTCACTATCCAAGGTAGAGACTAGGTGTAACATAGCATATAGGACCCCGAGAGGCCCCACACAAGCCACTTACCATACATAAACAACATGATAAAAAGTTAAGGGAATTTAAAATACAATTTCAAAACATAAGAGTTTTATAAAATTAAGCGGAAGTTTAACAATGTATCAAAGTCATCTATTATATAAGAAGTGATCTAGTCGTTACCCTTTCATCACATATAAAATTGAAAATGTAAATAAATAATGAGATAAAGGATCGATCATCAGAGCATAAGTACTTACCAATCTTCAACTCTACTATAGTGAATTCTAGCCGCGGAGATGTGAATCTGAAGCGTCAGACCCAACATTTTTATTAGAATGTAGGCAAGAGTATGCGTTAGTTCAAAGAATGTACCAAGTATGGTAGCAATTGATAGATTTATAAAATCATGCTAAAAAGGACCTTTATTTCATGCAAAGATCAAGTTAAAACCATAAGATAAGAGGTTAGAAAACATAATCGTAAACATGGTAAATTCCAGTAAAGCTCATCTTTGAACACTCGTGAGATAATTCTTGAAGTAACCTTAGCTCATCATTATTGTGGAAAGTAGCCTTAACCAAAATTTATGACCATGTGAGCTATATCATGGAATTCGGTGTCTACCCAACACCGAAAATGGGGTGTCCTTACTTGCCAAGGCAAGAACCTTAACTTCTAGCTTACGTGTATCCACAAGGTAATGTTTATCTAAGACAATCATCGTATATCTAAGACAAACTTCCTATGGTGGTACATCGGTATGGGATAATGAGATAGCAACTAGAAACCCAACCTTTAATAATGGGACAGCTTGTATCTCAACATCCTCTCGGTGCTAAGCGTAAATCCCATGGAATATTCATTATTATTAACTTGTATTATTTTCCATGGAAGGGCACATAAAGTAGCCAATTCAAGCTAATGTCATATTATCATCCATGGAAAGATACATTTAAGAAAACCATCCAAGCTATGTTTCAATAGAATAGCTCCTTATATCTTTGATTCAAAGTTTAGTTGAGAAAACCTTTCAACACTAAGAATCCTCTGTGTGAAAAACCTTTCAATTCATGCTTGCATGTGTATATGAGAAATCCTTTCCCAAAACAACAATAATATGAAAAAATATGCTTTACTCTAAAAGAAACTTAAATCATGTTCTTTCTCAATAACATTTATGCTTTACTCTCAAAGAAATTTAAATCAATTTTCATCAATCTCATAAAGAACATACATATCTTCATGAACTCATTTTCCATAGACCAAAACCTATATTATATCAGTATAGCTTAGAAAACATGAGTTGTGGACAGTTTCATGGGAATCATCTTAAACACATGGAATCATCTTAAGTCATGCATAATAGTTCATAAAACAATCAAATAAATAAACATTTAAAGGAACCCATGACATAGAAGAAAACCCTAACTCCTATTGGGATTTCTAGCTTCAAAATTAAGAAATTTAGGAACTTTATGCAGGAAAGATCTCCATAGATGAAGACTAATATACCTTAATTCCAAAAGCACGACTCCATTGGTGAAAATGGAGACTTGGCTTGAAACCCCACTCTTTTTCTTCAAGCTTCTAGAGAGAGAAATATTTGGGGAGGATGAACTTGTGTTTCTTTTGGTAAATTGAGAAAATGAATTGAGTTGGGTGATTTTTGGGGTTAAAATCTTTATATAGGGCTTTGGGTAAAGTGTAAAATGACATGGTATTGAATGAAAATAATTAGGAAAAGACCCAAAATCCCCTTATTTAAAAGCTATCAAACACACTTGACGGTTGCCTGCATGTGCCATCATAGGCACCACGGCCCTTAAACCGAGTCGTGAAGAGACCCTTGACTGTGGGCCTTTCTGTTCCACTTTCATGGCGGCCTTCACGGCCCATCAACGGTACCGCGGACCGTCTATCCATCTGTGGTCCATGACCAGTGGCTAGGGAAAGTCGCCCTCCTAGTGAGCTTTCTTGACAACGTAATTGAAGGCCCATCGACCTCACAACGCGCCTTCTAAGCCTCCATTGGTGGGACATCTAAAAGACAGGTCCTGGGGACTTACCACGGCACCCTTCATGGACCGTGGTCCCCTTCACGACCCATCTCGAACCCTGTTGAGGGTTCCATTGCCCAATTTTTTCTTTTGAGTTTCCCACTCCCCCCCCCCCCTCTGTAATGACCCAAGGTAGCCCCTTGGTGTAACATGACATACAAGACCCCGATAGGCCCATATAAGCCACTTAGATTTAATCATACAAGATAATAGACATATAAGGTTCAAAATACAGTTTAACTTATAAGACTTTATAAAAATGAAGCGGGAGTCTAAACATCGTCTCAAAGACATCTACTACATAAGAAGTGATTGGGACATAGCCTACATCAAGTCCAAAAATGAAAAGTAAAGTAAAAAATTGAATAAAATATTGGGTCTTGGAACCTGAGGACTCACCAATCTATAGGCAACAGTATGCGTTAGTACAAAAATGCATTAAGTATAAAAGTCATGCATAAACATATAAAATGAGTCTTAAAAGAGCTTTTCATGATATGCAATGACCAAGCTAAAACATGATATAAAAGAGTGAGGAAAGCATAAGTCGTAAAACATGGCCAATGCAAGCTAACATATTTCAAACCTTTGTGAGATACTTCTAGAAGTAACCTTAGTTCATTATTGTGGAATATTTGCCTTTAACTGACATATAAGTACATGTGAGCTATCAACATGGAATCCGATGTCTGCCCCACACCATAAAGGAGTGTCCTACGTTCCATGGTAAGACCATGAACTTCTAGCTTATGTGGATCCACAAGCTAATGTCTATATAAGACAATAATTCTATGGAGGAACATAGGTATGGGATAAAGAGATTGGTTCTAGAAACCCGACCTCTACTAATGGGAGAACTTACATCTCAATATCCTCTCGGTGCTAACCGTAAATTACATTAAATACTCATTTTTTAACCTGTCTTTATCATCCATGGAAGGTCACGTCATATTGCTAATCCAAGCTAAGTCATAAGTCATCCATGGAAAGGTACAACAAAGACTACCAATCCAAGCTAGTTTTCATTGGAATGGCTCCTTAACTTTGATTCATTATAGGTGATAATACCTTTCAACATTAGAATCCTTTATGTGAGAAAACCTTTCACATTCATGCTTTTATTTGGTTATGAGAAACCCTTCCACAATATAACAACAACAACATTGATACTTCACTCTCAAAGCATCCTAAAAATATTTCCCTCAATATCGTAAGAACATGCATAATTCCATAATTCTATTTTCATAAATCAAAACCCACTTTCATTATTTATAATCTTGAAACACCACAAAAGTTGTAAACTAAACTAGAGCACTAGAGCTAGGATCCTAGAGTGTGATGTTGAGAATTGAAATCGTAGTTGCGACCTTATGTGCTTAGAATGAGGAGTTTAGTGGTTTAAAATCTAGGTATTCATTATACCTAGTAGAATAGATGGCCTTTATGAGGTTGGTGGTGCAAGGGAAGGGCAACCACCAAGGCAAAAGGGCAAGCCTAAGCCGAAGGGTCAAGGCTGCCCAACCTTGGCAGCAACTGCCTAAGAGTTCACGACCACCTTCACGACAACTGGTGTGGACCAAAGTCCATTAAGGGGTCCGTGAAGACTTATTAGACACTTGGGAGGCAAGGTCAAGAGTCCTAGACACTGCCCCAAGTCCACAAAGCACTTCACGAGCCGTTGGCTTGACCACGACCCGTCAAACTGCCCGTTAAGGTGCCTTAGAGTTGGAGGGTGTTTTAGGGACATGAAAAGTTGGGGGAGCTACTGAAATTGCACTACGGGCACCACCACCGACTGTGGTACCCTTCGCGAACCGTCCAAGTGGCCGTGGTGCCTAGGACAAGGCTACCAAGTTGAGGTCAATTAAGTAAACTTCTATTCGACTTAGGTTAAGTGTGGGTCGTTTTGTAAGGGTTTTACACACCTATATATATATATATATATATTTAATTCATAAAGCACCCTAATTAAGTCATTCTAAATAAAAACCCCAAATGACTCCTCTCTAAAATATTTCTCTCTCTAGAAAGAATCCAAAGCTTGAATGAGAAGAAGACGAAGAAGAGAAGGGAAGAGGGATGCATCCTAGGTAAATTTTCCCCATTTATTCAATCTTGATAAAGGTATGTGAAGCTTGTTCATCCATGGGTTCTTCCACCCATGGACCCCCCATAGGTTTTCCCCCAATTGTTAATTCAAAAACCCAATTCTAGCTATGGTTGTGATTGCATTATGGGTAGGGCATGTGTATGATTCCAATCTAGTGGATATCACCCAATTTTGATCAAATTGTCTTTGTTTAGTGATATTATGATGATTTCATGTGATTTCTATGGTAAACCCTAATCTAGATTGAACAATGTGATCTTTGTGGGTTTATGCCAATACAGGCAAGGTTGAAGGTTCATATGGATCTTCATAATTCAATGTTGCGTGTAGTAATTGATCAAAGTTAGGGTCATATAATCATGAATTGAACTATACTATATTGTATATGATTGACCTTGACTTGTGAATTTAGAATTGAACCTTTAGGATCAATTAAGACTAGAATCACCTAGTAATGAAGGATGTGATCAAATTACCTTGAAATCTAGGTATAAAGAAGAGAATAAGGATAGAATAAAGTAAAGCTTGTGATCTTAGGTTGTTGCGTTGGCTGTAGATCTAGGACTTGAATAGATGAAAGTGATAGAATCATTTGAACATGGATGGGTTGTCAATGACATCCTTCCATGAAAGAAGAGTGTTAAGCAAGGCTTAACAAGTAAACCTTGGATTGTATGCTTGGCTCCAAGTGGATATTGAATATGAGATGGATTGTCACACAAGATAGGGTATGGACTCCAAGAAGAAGGGATAGCCACACCTAGTTGATGTGAGGACTATCCAAGTTAAAAGGGGAAACTCTTACGTAGTAGAGTGTGGGTTTTCCCAAAGTTAGGCCTCATGAGATGGAAACCTTTACATAGTTGAGTTAAGGTTCTTAGTATCAATCTCCATATCCTATGAACTAAGATTTACTTAAGAGAGTATCTCAAAGTGTTCTAAAGCATAATTGAACTAAGACTTACTTAAAAGAGTACCTCATAGTGTTCTAAAGTTAAGAAGAGGAACTAGGTTCCAAACCAAGAAGAGTTAGCATGAGGACCTAAAGGTAGTACTTAGCATGTATAGTATTATGGGGTGCTATGCATGCATTGCACAAGTATAACTTAGGGTCACTAAAGATAAGTACTGAGATAGGATTGGACTAGAGTTGCCTTTCCTAGTTATAGTTGACTTGAGGTGAGAGACTCCCGTAGTTTTGAGGGTTAATCTAATAATAAGGCTAAACTAGGGTTAATATGACTAGGATGACTTCAAGGATATGCTTAGGGTGGAGGGTAGTATGGGATGCCTTTAATTTATTGCACAAGTGTGCCTTGAGGTTACTTAGAAGTATGCCATCCTTATGGCGTAGAGGAGCTTAAGAGTTGACCATGTACATAGACTATAATTAAGATGACATGAAGACCTAAGTCTTGAATATGAGGGTGAACCATGACCAAAAATGACTAAATAGTGGTACTTAGCTTGGATAGTAGTATGGGATGCTATCCTTGCATTGCACAAGTATACTTGGAGGTGGATTGTGGAGTAGTCCCCTTGTAATAGGAAAGACCTAAGGTTGAAGGATGTGACCATGTAAGCCTAAGTAGAGGCTATGCCATGAA
>JAJOOO010001722.1:0-60486 GCA_029582685.1 Solanum piurae
TGATGTTGTGATGAGCATGACGTGATTTGGATAAGGAAGTTCCTCCAATGAAATGAAGAATGCGAAGTTTTGATGCATAATGAGTTTGTAGATGTAGTTCCTACCTTCTTGTTGTGTTTTGAGCGTATTGATGTGGAGTTGATATTTCCTCCTAGTTGTGTGCATTTGATTATGATGTTGCATGATGATGGGCTGCTAGTTTTAAGTCGTTAACCCCTTAATGTGTTTAAAGTATCATTTGAGGGTGAATGTTCCTAAGTGGGGGATAATATAATGAACCGTAAAACGAATAAGTGAAACTAGAGCCTAACGTATGTGTGTTTGAGTTTGGTGTGAGGATTTATCGCGTTTGATGTTGTCCCGAGCCATGGTTGAGGGGTTTAGGGATTAAACGTCAAGGTACGACTCCCCAAGGACCACCCTAGAGGTCCTTGAGGAGGACGATCCTAGAGGTCCTTGAGGAGGACCCTATATCTAACCCTAAGACTCCAAAGAATCATGAAGGTTGGCCAAAGTTTGGTGACCTATGGAAGGGGACCACGCCCTTTAGGTACATCCACGCCCCATGGATGGCCTCCGTAGGTAAAGACCCTACAATCTTAACCACAGCCACGAATAATGAGATGACAGCACGGGGCGTCAACCCATCCACGGTCCGTGGATGGGGATCCGTCAATGGCACCTGCAATTAGTCAAATGGTTCGGCCATTGTGGGGGTGAATTGGTAAATTCACCCCAAGTCATTTTAATTGTATGGATGGTTATTTTAGGGTTATTAAGATATGTTAAGAGTATTAAAACATGAGAAACCTATTTTAGATTTCATTATTCAAATTCCCCAAATAAAAACCCCTCCCTCTCCAAATAACTTCTCTCAAGAACTCCATTGAAGACCAAGAGAAGAAGAAGACTTATGGCTTCAAGAGGAGGGCTAATTGAGTGTATTTTCGTGGAATTCATCTATTAACGTATGGTGGTTTTGATCCTTGTCTAATTTCCCATTCAAGGAGCCAAATCCAAAGTGATTTCAAAGCATGAAAAATCTAGGGTTTCACTCAATCTCATGGGTTCTTTCATCAAATATTTTCAAATGATTTATAATGGTAAATTATAATTGTATTGGTGTTTAATTGATGATTTATGTTGAAAATACTCTGTGAAACCGTGATTTCTCTCAATTCCTAAATTGTACCTTATGATGTGGGTTGTTGATCATGAATGAATTTTGATGGATTATGCCTAGATTGATTTAGATTGTTGAATTATATCATTTTACATGCCTTAATTGTAGTAAATTGTTGGTGTGTTGGTGACTTTTGATCATGGCCTTGAAAGGGCAAGTTATGATCTAATTTCATGTTGAAGTAGAATTAAGCTAGAGATGTTGATCCACTTGAAAGGTGGAGGTGTTTACTTACTATGTCTACTGTAAAGGATATACATGTGATTTCAATGATAGAATGATGATCTTGTATGAATGTAAATATGTTTTTATTAAAAGCATATTCTCTGTTAACACTCATGAATGCTGATGATGGAATGTGAAGGGTTTCTATAATGTAATGTTGTATCTTGGATTGGTAGGCTTAGGTGCCCTCTTCCTAATAGATGAAATCTATGTTGAATGTGATATCTTGAATTGGTAGGCTAAAGTATCCTTTTCCTGTATAGATGAATGTGATCATGAATGAAGTATCTTGACTTGGTAGTCTTAGGCATCCTCTTCTTGATTAATGAATGTATCTTGACTTGATGTCTTAATGATCATGAATCAGTAGGCCTAATATTGGTAGCTCTTTCATAAATGGCTAATGAATGTGTTGATGACTTAGAATAGGTAGACCTAATGTTGGTAGCATTTTCATAAATGAATGAATGATTGAATGTCTAGAATTGGTAGACCTGATGTTGGTAGCCTTTCTATCAATGTCAAATGAAGTATTCTAGGCTAAACCTTGGATTGGAAGACCTAATGGTGGTGTCCTTTCATGAGGAGTCTAGGTACTAATGTGAATGTAAAACCTTGGACTGGTAGACCTAATGGTGGTGTCCCTTCCTTGTGTGTGATGTTAAACCTTGAAGCGGTAGACCTAATGGTTGTGGCCTCCTTCTTGTGTGAAATGATGAACCTAGAAATGGTAGACCTAATGGTGGTGGCTCTTTCTAGGAAAGTCAATGAGCTATCCTTAATGTACCTTGAAAATGTAGGCGGTGGTGGCCCTTTCTTGGGAAAAGTACTTTGGGTCGGTAGGCCTAATGTTGGTGGCTCTCTCAAGTACACTAATGTAATGTTAATGAAACTACACTATGGGAATGTAGACTAAGCACCGAGAGGATATGGCTAGACGAAGGTTCTCCCAACGTTAGGTCGGATCTCAATGAACGTCTTTCATATCGCATAACTATGTGCCCACATAGGTCCTAGCTAATGGATCCACCTAAGCTAGATGAACCGGTCTTTCTTCAACAAGCAGACCACCTCTTTACGGTGTGGGGATTTATGACACCAGATTCAATGCCTAGCTCACATGGTCTGTGTCGGTTAAACGCTTATTCCCATCATGTGAGATGTGCATTATGGTTTCTTGAGGAGTTCTACAAAGTGTGGGTGGTAGTGTGGGTGGTAGTATGGGATGGAATCCATGCATTGCACGAGTATGATTTGAGAGGGTCATAGTGAGTTCTCTAAGTCTTAATGACTATTGTTTGAATGTCCTCCTGGTAAGAAGTTAATGAGAATGTTGATCGAATGTCTAATGAATGAAAGTCCTCTAAATGATATTATTGAGTAATGTTGACTATTCTATGGAAATTATGCTTAGCACAGAGTGGATATTGACATTGAGATGGATGCTCCCCCGTTAGTAGAGGTCGAGTTTTTAGAAGAAGTCTCATGAGATAGAAGCTCTCCTGCTAGTAGAGAACGGGTTTCTAGTAAGAATCTCCCTATCCCATAAACTATGTGGCCCCATATGATGATTAGCTAGTGGATCCACTTAAGCTAGAAGTTTATGGTTCTACCATAGGCAAGCAGAACAACCTTTTTCGGTGTGGAAGACACCTGGGGATCATGTTATAGCTCACATGGTCACTATGTCGGTTAAGGCTAAATTTTCCCACAACAAGATGAATAATGAACTAAGGTTACTGAAGGAGTATCTCATATGTATTCAAGGTTTTAAAGATGATTTAGCTTGCATTGACCATGTTGTTATCACTTATGTTTTCTAACCCTCTTATGTCATGTTTTAATCAGTCAGTTGCATTTCATGAAATGAAATGTCCTTCTTAGCATGTTTTACATGTTTTTATGCATAACTATCATACTTAGTGCATTTTTGTACTACTTGCCTACATTTTCCCCAAATTTAGGGTTTGACAAGCAGGGTTCTAATTATAGTGGCTAGAGCTTGGACTTTGATTACTTCTCGAGCTTGGTGAGTCCTCTTGGTTCGAGGACGAACTTCATTGTTATACTTTCCTTCTTGTATTTCCTTTTCGAACATTGTCACGACCCGAGAGCACCCCCTAGTCATAACACGGCGTACTCGACCCCGAAGGGGTCTAATACAAGCTTCTTAACTCATTCATTGCATAGAAAAGAGAAATAGTGCGGAATTAAAACTTTTTATTCAAAACCATACTATTCAAAGTAATTCAATACTCATAGAAAATCTTTAAAAGAAAAAGTAGAAGACTAAGTCCCACGTGGCCATCTTAGACAAAATTTAATAATATTGTGTCACGGCCCTTTACAATTGAAGTATAGACAAAAGTCTTAAAACATAAAAACTAGAAAGATAAAGTCCTTGTCCTCGACATATGAGGACATACCAAAAGAGGTCTTGAGAGAACTTTAATCCCAAGCTTCACAATATAGTATCAAATCCCGTGCCAATCCCTACACTTCATAAGAGTAAATAAATATGGGTTAGCACACATAAATGTACTAAATATGATGACCATGCAAAAATAAGCTTTAAAAGGGACATTTTGTTGAAAGTCATGCTTTATTCCATTTTTGTAAAACTTCATGAACATTGATATAAGAGAGGCATAATATAAGTCACGACCAACATACAAGTCACCATTTCACATTAGAACAAGATCACAAATAACCCTTTACCTTTACCTTGAGCCTCCACCTCAAGTAACCCTCAAGCTATACCTTGTTCAACATATGATAGCGTCCCATACCACCACCCACACTAAGGCACCACCTTAAGGTCACCAAAAGTGAACTTACCATTTCTCGTTTCCACATTTACACAATAAAACATTTAAGAGATATAAACATTACATTAAGACCAACATCTAAGACAACTCTAAGTCATACTTGTGTAATGTGCAAGTAGCATCCCATAATACTAGTCACATTAAGTACTCCTTTAAAGTTAGCGTAGATAGGGAACAGTCATATACAATAGACATGACAAGGAAGTATCTCATAATACAATCCAAGTATAGAATGCATCTTCACATTTAATCATTTAAACCAACATTCTTCAATAGGTTCATTTAGGACACATTCATGCATTTAGAGGACTTACAAACATTTAGTCATTAAGACTTAAAGAACTCACTATATCCCTTTCAAAGCCTACTTGTGCAATGTATAGATAGGATCCTATACTACTACCTACACTTTGTAGTACCTATCAAGTAACTAGAGTGCACATCTCACATGATGGAAATGAGCGTTTAACCGATATAGACCATAAAAGCTATATCATGGAATCCGATGTACTATCTCACATTGTAAGGGTTGGTCTACTTTCATAATGTAAACTGGTTAACATTAGCTAGGATGGAATCCGCTAGCTAATATCATAAGTGGGCACATTGTTATGGGATAGGAAGATGTCCATTGGAACTCTAGCCTAACATTGGGAGAGTTTCCATCTAACCATATCCACTCGATGCTTAGCCTACATTCTTATAGGTTATTTCATTCACATTATATTAGTGTATTGGGGAGGAATGACATAGGTCTATCGACCCATGATACATCATTTCCAAGGAAAGGATGCTATAAACCTATCAATCCAAGGTGAATTCAAGGATAGCTCTATGGTCCATATGAAAGGAATGCTATAAGCCTATCGATTCATGGTCCCTCATAACATTCTTATACTCATGAAAGGAATGTCACTAGCCTATAGATTCATGGTACATTGACTCATTAAGAAAGGAATGGCACTAGCCTATCGATTCTAGAGTCTTCATTACATTAGATCATTTATGAAACGAATTTCTAAAGCCTATCAATTCATAGCCATTAAGTCAAGACACATTCATTACTCATATATGAAAGGAATGCCATAGCCTATCGATTCATATTCATCAAGTAAAGACACATTCATCACTCATATATGAAAAGGATGCATATTGCCTACCAATTCTAGATTCAACATTCAAATTATAGGAACCCTTCACATTCCATCACTTTCATTCATGAGTGTCAAATTGAGAAATTGCCTTTCAATACTAACACAAATACATTGAATACAAATCATCATTCTATCATTTAATCACATGTAAATACAACTTTATGATAATACTTCGATTCATCACACTATGCCTTCAAGGCCATGATCACAATGTACATAGTAAGTAAACACCTTCACCTTTCAAGTGGATCAACAATTCAAGCACAATTCTACATTAACATGAAATTAGGTCAAACTTTCCCTTT
The DNA here is from genome assembly GCA_029582685.1 of Solanum piurae. NCBI lineage: Eukaryota > Viridiplantae > Streptophyta > Magnoliopsida > Solanales > Solanaceae > Solanum > Solanum piurae. The sequence continues at coordinate 5,696 of JAJOOO010001722.1, forward strand.
CAAGGCTATGATCACAACTCCTCAATTCACCAATAATTCACAATAATTAGACATAGATGATGATACATATCAATAATCTTAATCAATCTAGGCATAACTCCATCAACATTCATTCATAATCAACAAACCCACTTCATAAGGCAAACTTTAGAAATTGGGAGAAAGCATGGGTTCATAGAGTATTTTCATGTTAAATTATCAATTAAACATCAAAATAATCATAGTTTCTCATTTGAAAACGTTTGATGCAAGAACCCATGAGATTGAGTAAAACCTAGGGTTTTTTCATGAACTTGAAATAACTTTGAAACTTCTTTGAAATTGACTTTAGGGTGAAAGCTAACCCTAGATGAAGTATCACCATACCTTATACTTGAATAATCCCACGATATTGAACAAGAAATACCTTGAAATCCCTAACCCTAGCTTGAACTCAACCTTGATCTCCAATGGAGTTTCTAGACAAAACTTTTTTTTTAGGAGGGAAGGGTTTATGATTAAGAGATGAAATCTAAATGAGTGTTTTAATGTTCTAATACTCTTAAAATATTTTAATACACATAAAATAACCATCCATGCACCTAAAAAGACTTGGTGTGAATTTACCAATTCACCCCAACCAAGGCCGAACTAAAACCAGAGTGCAGGTGCAAAACGACGGCTCCATATCCACGGACCGTGGATGGGTTGACGCCCCGTACTGTCACCTCGTCGTTTGGTTCACAGACATGGCTTTGGGGGACATGACCCACGGAGTCCATCCACGGGGCATGGACGGACCTATGACGCGTGGTCCCCTTCCGTGATTCACCATATTTTGGGCAGCTTGGTGGTTACAAGGGGTCTTGGGGGGTTAGACTTAGGGTCATCCTCAAGGACCCCTAGGGTGGTCCAAGGGGAGTCGTACCTTGATGTTTAACCCTTCAAACTTGACTCAGGACAACATAAAACCACTTCAAAAATCATGACAAACACAAACGCACACACGTTAGGCTCTAGTTTCACTAGTTCATTTTTAGGGTCGTTACAGACATGATGTATGGGCTAGGCCTAATTTCATTCGATTGTAACAGATGGCTATGATGAGACATGAGTTTAGACTTCCGCTCTTCTGTTAAACTGTTTTGGAATAAAAAATGTTGTTTTACTCTTTATTGTTCTATTTCTTATGTGATGAAAGCTAAGTGGCTGGTATGGAGTCCTTCGGGGTTATCTACGCCATGTTACATCTAGGGGGTACCCTATGTTGTGGCATTCACAGTGAGTTTGGTGGTTCCTGGCCTCTTTAATGGCCTACTTGATGGACCATGTGGGGATCCACAGCCCATGAAGGGGTCTGTGATCCTTCATATCATGCCAAGTATGAATCACGATGGGCGGTGACCGGTCTTGGCCCTGTCCATTGACTGTGGACCCCTATACGGTTCACCCTTTTCCCCTGTCCAATCTTAGTTAAATTTATTAGGTTTTACACAAATAGTGCAAACTTCAAGGGCATAATGAAGAATCTTACATGATTCTGCATACAAACCTAAGAAAATTAGCAAAGGACAAGGTTTACAAGGGATGACACATAGCATCCATGTCGGTCTACTTGCACTAAAGTTGACGGATTCAATGGAAAATCAAGAATATGTTTATCACGAAAGAAGTAGCAAATTTAAGCCCAAAAGGAAGAAGCTCGGGTTACTGATTTAACATTTCAAGTACACCGCATCTGAATCTAGGTGTAAACGATCGTTAACTAGTATAAACCCAATGAAAGGTTGGGGTCTAACCCACAGGGAGCGGTACGTGTTCAAATTCAATTATGAAGTGCAAATGTGGTTTAATCAGTTATAGGAATAGAAATTATCGAAAACATAGAAACAATTCTAAAGGGGTAACAACGAATGTCAGATGGGGGGTTTGGATTTGCAATTAACAACTAAAACAAGAATAAAAATAGGGTAAACAACAATATTAAGAGGAATTCTCGGGATGTGATCATTTATAAGCTAATTAGATTGTATGCGTAATTGAAATTAACAATAATATGCTGAAATATTATGGGTAGGCTAGACTTTAAGTGGAATAGCTTTCTCTCGAACAACTATTACGATTCAGGTGATTTCTTTCGAACATCGACAAGCTTAACAAGATAAACAACCCACAACCTTAATGCATCCACTTTCTCGAGCTAGAAGGGTAGAATTGAGTTTATGATTCACTCTCTCGAGCTGAACCCATATCAACACAATAACTACAAATCATCAATCAAAAGTTTTGGTTCCAAAACCTCTCTCTCAAGCAAGCCAAGAACTCTAAATTAGAATTGTATTTGCAACTAAAATTCATAGATTAAAACACTGCTAATGATTAAACCCACATTAAAACATCAATTTCCCCATCAAACAGCAATACCCATAAGATAATTAGACAAATAAAAACATGATCAAACCCAAAGAATTGGGATTTTACCTACACATCATAAAAATAGAGAAACGATTACCAAATACATTAGCCATGATCTGGGTAAAGGTTCCCAAGTGGTTGCAATGGTTTAAATTAAGTAAATTCAAAACTCACTTGCAAATCTTAAAGTTTGAGCCTGATGAATCCACAATTTAGACTCTTTTAGGACTTTATTTTGATAGATTTAGTGTCCGTAAATGCATATGTTGTCTCAATAACTGATGAAAAGCCTTGAATTTCAGATATTTGGAGTTAGAGACAAATCATGGACACTAATGGGAAAAAAGGAACAAGGCAGCTGAAAGGATAACGAAAAGACGGCCTGAGGATCGCCTAAACCATTAGGCGAGTCACCGAATGGCTATGTTCACACCTAATGTTCCAGTGTGTCAAGCTCTGAAAGACAAAATTGAGTCGGCGGGATAAAGAAGCGGTCAGCTAGTCACCGAATAGTTCCACGATGCAGTGTTTTATCGCCCAAAGTTACAGAACCTAAATTTGTTGAACGCCAATGCAGAAAGGCGAAGAACCAGACCAAAAGGCGGATCACCGAGTAGATCGGTGAAACCGACTAACTGCACCGAGTGGTCCTTCGCAGCACACTTTTTGACAACTATAAATACTTGTTTGAATTTTTAGTTTAGTATGCAATCAATATCGAATTTTAGAACATCAAACATTATTTTTAGTTTTTAGAACTTAGAATTTTGGAGACATTGTTCCTTAGCTTTGATGATTTCCATTTCTAAGCAATTGGAAGTGAGTATTGAATATTCTTCATCTTAGACGTGTGTAAAGACAATATCTATTGTACCCACTTGATAGAAACACTTTTTGGTATCGATTTCTATGTCTTTACTATGTCTAACTAAAACCCCAATTCTTGGTGTATGATTATGTGAATATGGGTTGAATTTACTGTTGGGTATTGCTAATTGATAGTTACTTTACTGTTTAAAGGTGATTTCATTCAGTAGTTGTGTTTGATTTAAATGGGGTAGTAGTTGCAAATACAATTTTATCTTCATATTTTTTACTTGCTAGAGAGAGAGGTTTTAAAATCAAAACTACTGAATCGATAGTCGGTGGTTATTGGGTTGTGGTGGGTTCAGCTCGAGTGAGTGAATCCTAAACCCTCTCCCATACATTCAGCTCGAGAGAATGAATGGACTAAAGCAAATGATGTGCTAAATTGTTGCTTATCGGTGTTTGAGAGAAATCGATTTGATTCGGGGTAAATTATTCGAGAGAAAATTTAACCCTACTAAAGTCTAGCTTAGTTACCAATTTACAGTTATTTACTATCAATAACATTTACCCGGTTATTTATTTTAACCCATAATCCTATCACATCCCAACAATCCCGTCTCCATATTCGTATTTCTATATTATTTGCTGCTTCTAGTTGATAATTGTCTACAAAACCCCCTTTGATAATTGACACTTGTGTCACTCTTTAATTTGATATGTTTTTCTTCGTATATTTCTTTAGCTATAATTGACTTGAGCATATTTATGATTTTCTCTTAATTACAAACTACTCCCTTGGGACTCAACCCCAACTCACTAGTTGAGTTATATTACTATTGAAGGATCGTGGACGCTTAGTATTTGATGAAGCGCCTGGATACGTCAAATCAAAATGGCACCGGTGCCAGGGAGTGGTGTTAATTGTGAATTTTTAGTCAAGCTGAATTTTGTTCTTGTTAGTTGTAGTGATACTTACTTAATTCTTAGCTTTGTTTTGTGTGCTTATGCTTTGAAATAGAGGAGGTGAGCATGTCGTGCAGTAATTGCGAACAAATGGATTTTTCTCCGTTAGAAGTAATGATGTTCAGGGACTGCATCCTAACCCTTAAACAATTGGAAGGTGAACAGATTCATGAGTAGTGGCTAAGGTTTAAAACACTGTTGTTTCAATGCCCAATTCATGAAATTCCCGATGCAGTTCTCCTAGAATGTATTTACAGAAGTCATACCCCCCATGAGCGAAGAAAGTCTATGGACAAGGAAAATAGATGTATCGAGGATACGCTGTTAATCATTCTCCAAATGATCAGTGAACAAGATAGAGTGCTGGAAGAGATGAAAGAGAATATTAAAGTGTTAAATCAGATGATCGGTTCTCACTCTAGATCTATCCAGCTAATTGAAACTCTCATGGGTCATGTATTGCCTCAGCTCCACCCAAATGAACAATTGGGGTTACCTAGTTGCACTAGGACCAACCTCAATAATGGAGTTTGAGTAAGGACTTGCGTCGTGCCACAATGTTAACTAAGGCGCTTCTTGGGAGGCAACCCAAGGTTTTTGTCATGACCCGAGGGTACACCCCGGATGCATCACGGTGTACTCGACCTTGAAGTGGTCTCATACAAGTCTCATAGCATTCTTGAACATAAGAACATAAGAAAATAGAGAAGAATTTAAAACATTCCTTTACAATCGAAGACATTTTCATTAAAAAGCAAGCGAAAGACTTTCTAGACTTTCTCTCAAACCATCTAATACTTTGAATACAACATTGGGACTTAGCCCATACAAAAGCTTTAACATAAACTAAAAGACATAAAAGGAACATAATGAGTTTTGTTCGCGAAACTATGAGGACAAGCCAAGTCTTCATCTACAAGCACCTTAGAAACCTATTCTTCAAGCATAGTACACCAATATCTCCAAGCCCTACACTTTGGTAAAATTGAAGAAGAATGGGGTTAGCACAATTAAGTACTAAGTATGGAAGCCATGCAAAAACATGCTTAAAATGGACATTTTATTTGGTAGTGATGCTAGTATGCCGTTTGGTAAAGTCTCATGAACACAAGCATAAGAGGCATAATATTCAAACATAACCAACATGCAAGTCATGTATCAACATTAGAGACATAGTCAACATATAAACCATTACCTTCACTTTAAGTCTCCATCTCAAGTAACCTTTATACTATACCTTGTGCAATGTATGGATAGCATCCCATACCACCATCCACACCAAGGTACCACATTAAGGTCACCAAAAGTGAACTTACCATCCAACCTTTCCATCTTCAACAATACTCACACTAAGAGATAAACATTACAACAATCATATCATCACTTAAGGACCATCACCTAAGTAAGACAACTCTAATTCATACTTTTACAATGTGCAAGTAGCATCCCATACTACTACTCACACTAAGTACTCCTTTGAAGTCACCATAAGCAAGGCACATTCAAATACAACAAGTCATGACAAGGAAGTAACTCATAATACAATTCAAGTATAGCATGCATCATTTACATTAAGAATATAAGAGTCAACATTCTTTATTAACTTCATTTAGATGACTTTCACGTATTTCGAGGACTTTCATACAATAGTCATTAAGACTTAGAGAACTCACTATGATCCTCTCAAAGCCTACTCGTGCAATGCATGGATGGCATCCCATACTACTAGCCACACTTCATAGAACTCATCAAGAAACCACAATGCACATATCACATGATGGAAATAAGCGTTTAACCGACATACACCACGTTATATTGACATGGAATCCGGTGTCATGAAACCCCACACCGTAAGAGGTGGTCTACTTGCCTAAGGAAGACCGGTTCATCTAGCCTATGTGGACACAGAGTTATGGGATAGGAAGATGTTCATTAGAACCCTAGCCTAACGTTGAGAGAGTTTCCATCTTACCATATCCACTCGGTGCTTAGCCTACACTCTCATAGAGTATTTCAATCACATTACAACATTGTACTTGAGAGGGCCACCACCATTAGGTCTACCGATTCAAGGTATATTAAGGATAGCTCATTGATCTTCCTAGAAAGAGCCACCAACAATAGGTCTACCATTTCTAGGTTCGTTATTTCACATAAGAAGGGACACCACCATTAGGTCTACCATTTCAAGGTTTAACATTCACACAAGGAAGAGCCACCAACATTAGGTCTACCAATCCAAGGTTTAGCCTAGAATACTTCATCATTCATTCATTCATTCATTCATTTATGAAAGGCTACCAACATTAGGTCTACCAATTCAAGACATTAAGACATTAAGTCAAGATACATTCATTATACAAGAAGAGGATGGCTTAGCCTACCAATTCAAGATATACAACATTACATTATAGAACCCTTCACATTCGATCATCAACATTCATGAGTGTTAAGTGAGAATATGCTTTCAATCACAACACATTTACATTCTATACAAGATCATTATTCTATCATTGAAATCAGATGCATATCCTTCACATTATACATAGTAAGTAAACACCTCCACCTTTCAAGTGGATTAATACAATTAGGCAAGAGTAATAGCATAATTACAACATTCTATATCCATGTAAATATAAACAATTCGCATTCCATCATAATAAACCATTTCCAGTCTCAAATAACAACATAGGAATTTGGGGGGAAACATTGGTTCTAGTTAGAATTCACCTTAAATCATATTTAAACCCACAATACATCCATAATTCAATGCAATAATTCCTTTAGAAATCGTTTTGAATCGAGCCCATGCATAGATTGAAAGTAAGGGTTTAGGGGTAAACTTTGAAGATTTGAAATCACTTTGAAGTTGGCTCCTTGAAAGATAATAAATCAAGGATGAAGACCACTATACCCTTTAGAGAAGAAATCCACAAAATCCCTTTGAAAAACTTGAAGTCTTGACCTTGGAAGCTTGATATCTTCACCTCCAATGGAGGTTTCTAGAGAGAGAACTTTTGGGAGTGGTGGGTTTCTAACTTTGGGATTTTTAAATAATGAAGTCTAAAATAGAGTTTAATACTTTTAAAACTCTTAAAATATATTAATTAACCAATAAAAACCGTCAAAACACTTAACTAAACAAAGGGGGAATTTACAAAATCATAGGCTGAGCCCCACTACTTTTGCAGGTGCGAACAACGGAACCCGATCCACGGATCGTGGATGGGGTCACGGACCGTGTTGTTGAAGCGTGGTTCGTGGCTGCAACTCACCAATGGGACCTACACCCACAGCGGTCATCCACGGGGTGTCGATGGACCTACTGGGCGTAGGTCCCATCCGTGGTTCACCATATTTTTGGCAACCTTGGTTTTCCTTGGGGTCTTGGGGGTTAGGCTTTAGGGTCCTCCTCAAGACCCCTAGGATGGTCCTTGGGGAGTCGTACATTGACGTTTAACCCCTAAACCCCTCAACCATGGCTCGGGACAACAATAAACACCTTCGAACTTCACACCAAACTCAAACACACACAAGTTAGGCTCTAGTTTCACTTATTTGTTTTACAAGTCATTACATTATCCCCCACTTAGGAACATTCATCCTTGAATGACACTTTAAACACATTAAGCGGTAACAACTCAAGACTAGCAGCCCATCAAGCATACAATATCGTAATCAAATGCAGACAACTAGGAGGAAACATCAGCTCCACATCAAAAAGCTTAATGCAATGCAAGAAGGTAGAAACTACTTCTACAAACTCATTATACATCAAAACATCACATTTCTCATTACATTGGAGGTATTTCCTTCTCCAACTCACATGTTGTTCATCACAACATCATTAAGCACATTATGCTAGTGCACTCAAAAGCACATTTAGGCATGTTCAAAATTTACCCTCATGAAGCATATAAGCAACTCATAGTAAATGTACATTAATGAGGAACCTAATTCATGAAAACTCATTTTCTGATTCAAACAAGAATTCAACTAGAACATGCATATCATAAGGAGAACATGGAAACACAATGTCAGACATGACTCCAAAACATGAAACAAGACAAAAGGAACTCTTTGTCTTAGGCTTGAGTAGGAATATAAATGAAGAGGTAAGGATATCGAAACTCTCAACAACCTTACTATTCAACATACCATTCCCCCACAATTAGGAGTAAACCCAACTAAGGCTTATCATGAATCTAACATAGGGACCTTAATCAACACAACCACAACTTACAAGAAACCATCAACCTACCGGTGCCTTTAAACTAGGAATATTCTCATTAAGCAACCCTTGCCCACAAACAACCTTACTAACACCACTCAAGGTCTCATATGAGTCTACCACACCGGGTCTAAACTCCTCGAACTCACTACACTCATAAGGTGAGAACATCAAGCAAGCCTAACTCATAAACATCAAGGACACTCAATGACCATACCATCTAAGCACATTATCCCCCACTTGGGAGTAAGCCTATACAAACTCTTTTAAACTTCACTTCTTACAATTATAAGGTCAGAGCAAAACATCACTAAACCTTCATACTCATCAGACCTAGGAATTTCTAAAACACCACATTTCATCAACTCTTTCAACACACCTCAAAACTCATCATGGGCTTCTACCAACAACACCTATGACCATATAGCAACCTAGACATACTAAAGTCAACATCAAAATATTTCATCTCAACTCTATCAAGTCACATAGCCATAGTTGGCATCACAACCAACCTTCCTCCCTCACACCTTATAACATAGTCCTTTCAAGTGGTCAAACACTAAAAACCATCGGATAAGGAACAAGAGAGAGACATTATAGAGATAAACTCTATGGCACGACTTGAAGAATGAAGAAGTGAAACTTTCTTAACAACAATTGTCTCCTATTCATAAAGTGGCACGCTTCACATTATGAACAAGACTCTACTAGATGTTGTTTGAGACAACCTATGACCATTGCAAAATCTTGTGATATGATACCATGTTTGTCATTACCCAAGGGTACACCCCGGATGCAACACAGCGTACTCGACCCCGAAGGGGTCTCATACAAGCCTCAAAGCATTCTTGAACATAAGAACATATGAAAATAGAGAAGAATTTAAAACTTTCCTTTACAATCGAAGACATTTTCATTAAAAAGCAAGCGGAAGACTTTCTAGACTTTGTCTCAAACCATCTAATACTTTGAATACAACATTGGGACTTAGCCCATACAAAAGCTTTAACATAAACTAAAAGACATAAAAGGAACATAATGGGTTTTGCCCTCGAAACTATGAGGACTCGGTAAGTCTTCATCTTCAAGAACCTTAGAAACCTATTCTTCAAGCATAGTACACCAATACCTCCAAACCTTACACTTTGGTAAAAATGGAGAAGAATGGGGTTCACACAATTAAGTACTAAGTATGGAAGCCACGCAAAAACATGCTAAAAATGGACATTTTTTTTAAAATTCATGCTAGTATGCTATTTGGTAAAGTCTCATGAACACAAGTATAAGAGGCATAATATTCAAACATAACCAACATGCAAGTCATTTATCAACATTAGAGACATAGTCAATATATAAACCATTACCTTCACTATAAGTCTCCACCTCAAGTAACCTTTCTGCTATACTTTGTGCAATGTATGTATAGCGTCCAATACCATCATCCACACTAAGGTAGCACATTAAGGTCACCAAAAGTGAACTTACCATCCATCGTTTCCATCTTCAAAAATACTCACACCAAGAGATAAGCATTACAATAGTCATATCATCACATAAGGACCATTACCTCAGACAACTCTAAGTCATACTTGAGCAATGTGCAAGTAGCATCCCATACTACTACTCATACTAAGTACTCCTTTGAAGTCACCATAAGCAAGGCACATTCAAATACAACAAGTCATGACAAGGAAGTAACTCATAATACAATTCAAGTATAACATGCATTATTTATATTAAGCATATAAGAGTCAACATTCTTCATTAACTTCATTTAGAGGACTTTCAAACATTTAGAGGACTTTCATACAATAATCATTAAGACTTAGAGAACTCACTATGACCCTTTCAAAGCGTACTTGTGCAATGCATGGATGACATCCCATACTACCACCCACACTTCCTAGAACTCATCAAGAAACCAAAATGCACATCTCACATGATGGGAATAAGAATTTAACCGACATACACCATGTTAGCTTGAAATGGAATCTGGTGTCATGAAACCCCACACCGTAAGAGGTGGTCTACTTGCCTAAGGAAAACCAGTTCATCTAGATTATATGGACACATAGTTATGGGATCGAAAGATGTTCATTGGAACCCTAGCCTACTGTTGGGAGAGTTTCCATCTTACCATATCCATTCGGTGCTTAGCCTATATTTCCATAGAGTATTTTAATGCCATTACAACATTGTACTTCAGAGGGCCAGCACCATTAGGTCTACCAATTTAAGGTATATTAAGGATAGCTCATTGATCTTCCTATAAAGATCCACCACCATTAGGTCTACCGTTTCTAGGTTCATCATTTCACACAAGAAGGGCCACTACCATTAGGTCTACCATTTCAAGATTTAACATTCACACAAGGAAGAGCCACCAATATTAGGTCCACCAATCCAAGGTTTAGCCTAGAATACTTCATCATTCATTCATTTATGAAAGGCTACAAACATTAGGTCTACTAATTCAAGACATTAAGATATTAAGTCAAGATACATTGATTATACAAGAGGAGGATGCCTAAGCCTACCAATTCAAGAGATAAAACATTACATTATAGAACCCTACAAATTCCGTCATCAACATTCATGAGTGTTAAGTGAGAATATGCTTTCAATCACAATACATTTATATTCTATACAATATCAACATTTTATCATTGAAATCGCATGCATCCTTCATATTATACATAGTAAGTAAACACCTCCATCTTTCAAGTGGATCAAATCAATTAAGAAAGAGTAATAGCATAATTACAACATTCTATATCCATGTAAATATAAACAATTCACATTCCATCATAATCAACCAATTCCCAATCTCAAATCACAACATAGGAATTTGGGGGGAAACATGGGTTCTAGGAAGAATTCAACTTAAATCATCTTTAAATCCACAATACATTCACAATTCAATGCAATAATTCCTTTATAAATCGTTTTTAATCGAACCCATGCATAAATTCAAAGTTAGGGTTTAGGGGTAAACTTTGAAGATTTGAAATCACTTTGAAGTTGGCTCCTTGAAAGATAATAAGTCAAGGATGAAGACCACTATATCTTTTAGATAAGAAATCCACAAAATCCCTTTGAAAAACTTGAAGTCTTCACCGTGGAAGCTTGATATCTTCACCTCCAATAGAGGTTTCTAGAGAGAGAACTTTTGGGAGTGGTGGGTTTCTAACTTTGGGGTTTTTAAATAATGAAGTCTAAAATAGAGTTTAATACTTTTAAAACTCTTAAAATATCTTAATTAACCAATAAAAACTGTCCAAACACTTAACTAAACAAAGGGGGAATTTACCAAACCATCCCTCACTTGGCCGAGCCCCACACCTTTTGTAGGTCCAAATGATGGACCACCATCCACAGACCGTGGATGGGGTAACGGACCGTGTTATTGAAGCTTTGTTCGTGGCTTGAACTCACCAAATGGGACCTAGACCCACGGATGCCATCCATTGGGCATGGATGGTCCTACAGGGCTTAGGTCCCATCTGTGGTTCACTATATTTTAGGCAGCCTTGGTTTTCCTTGGGGTCTTGGGGGTTAGGCTTTAGGGTCCTCCTTAAGACCCCTAGGGTGGTCCTTGGGGAGTTGTACCTTGATGTTTAACCCCTAAACCCCTCAACCATGGCTCAGGACAACAATAAACACCCTCAAACTTCACACCAAACTCAAAAACACACAAGTTAGGCTCTAGTTTCACTTATTCATTTTACAGGTCGTTATAGTTTTATCGCTTTAAATTGTTATTTTAGAATAATGGTGTGTTGATTTTTCTGGCTAAAGTGTGGAAAGTGTTTGAAAAGTGCAAATTGTCGAGCTTAAAGTCCAGTCAACGTATCGCTGAAGAGGTTGGCGAACCTGACCTAGACCGCCGTTAGACTCAAAACAAATTCAAATGGAAGTCCGTAAACTTTGGTGAGCACAGGAAATTACGATCAGGTCGGTGATCGCAATCTATACCACTGTTTGGACTCACACATCAACTGAGGGTCCTGTAAAACTCATCGAGGAAAGAAACCATTCGGCATGTCACCAAGTGATTTGGCGATCACTACTAACGTCGCCGAATGGGCAAGAACTGAATGATTTTATAAGGGCCAAAGGTTTAAATTTCCAACTCCTTTACTTTCCCTCACTTTCGAACTTCACAATATCGCACCTACTTAGTATTTTCAATATTTCTACATTCTATAAGTATTTTAGTTGATTGATTTGTGCTTGGAATTGCATTACATTGCCGCCTAGCATTTCAATTTGATCTTAGTCGACATTAAATATTGGTTTTCCGAATCTCGAGTTTATTTTTGACATTTTGAACTTTTATGCAAATGATCCTATAGTGTTGTCATATGCTGGGCCTCTATGATAGGATTAGTATGCTTAAATGTCATTTTTAATTTGAATATATTCCCCATATTGATTTGATTGTTTGAATCTCGTAGCTTGGTGCATTGAAATAGATTTAAAATATGTGGGGTAGTGCTTGTATGTTTGGGTCTTGTTTGAATTTGTGTTGTGCATGCTTTAATTTTGTTTTCAGGGATTGTGGGGTTGATTTCGAGAAGTTGGGTTGAAAATAGGCATGTTGGGTCATTTGGTGAGTTAGGTCGAGCCCGCTGAACCATTCGGGGCTTTGCCTGATGTCCCCATATCACCTTCTTTTTCATGCTTTATTTGATGTTGTTCTGTAACTTTTGGCGAGAAGCCTGAGGTCAACAACAACACTCGGTGACTCGTCGAAATCCTTCTTGATCGCCCTCTGTCTGCACCCCTGAACCCTTTTTGCATTGTAACTTTCGGTGAGCTAAATTTTGCTCGCAAAAAGGCCCCCATTGCCAAATTGCCAAAGCTTTAAAGACAACCCGTTAGGCAAGCCTGAACTAGCTCGCTAAAGCAATTTGGCGACTCGCCGACCGATTCGGCGAGTCTGCCTGCAACTGATTTTCTATGTTTTTGTTTGAATGTTTTTTAACTTGGTCTCGATGCTTTGCAGACATGGCTAGACCATAAGTTGCTTGGAGAAACGTGCCACCTCGAAATATAAGAGCATGGAATTTCATATTCAATGAAGGGAGGTAAAATCCTCCCAGAAGGACAAGCAAGAACCTCCACCTGGAGACAAAGGAAAGGGCAAGAGCCTCATTTCTGATAGGAAGACTACTCCCCTAGACCCCTCAATTCCTTCATGGGCCCAGGTACTCTCTGCAGCTGTGCGAAATTTTTTGGCGAATACATCTGTGGCAGCTCCTGGTGAATATGGTGATATTGTTCCTTTTGAGGTGACTCCGAGCACTGATGCCCAAGTCCAGACTGATGCACCGGGCACTGATCCCCAGACAAATGGAGCGATTGAGTAGACAAGATCCCTTCTTTACCTCTCTCTTGTCTTTATTTCTTTTGCCTTTTGGATAGTATTAGCTTGTTTGCATTTGAGGACAAATGTTTTTATTTGTGGTGGGGTGAGGCCCACTTTTTGTGTGACATTCGTAATTCTTGTTTTTTTTTTTTATATATTTGGGCTTTGAGCTAAAAATTGTTTTTTTACACTGCTTTTGTGGATGCTTGAGCTTGTGGCTCCTTGTTTTTAATTGTAAACGATTTTTGACCCTTCAGAAAAAAAATCCACCTTTTGTATGTGTTGAATGTGGCTGTTCTCTTGAAAATTTTAGTACCAGTTTTGATTAATGCCTATGACTCGAATAGTGCTCATAATCGAACAAAAATAAATATGCGGCTACGACGAATCCAATTGAAGTTGCGTAGACAATATGTGAACTCTTTGCATGTCATTGTGACTAGCCAAGTATCGAATTTAGTCTCTTGTGATGAACATTGCACACTAGCGAAAGTGTGAAGTCTTGTTTGACATTGGTGTCAATGCCTTGTGTGATGAGCTTACCGTGAACCATGTATGATGACACCTAGAATTTGCCACGTTGGTCCGGCTGACTAAGTGATGCAATTTCATGAGATGATCTTAGGCGACTTTAAAGAGTGGGAACCAATTTGACATTATACCTCTTTTGTGGCCTACCTTGTGAGTTGAACACCCTTGAGCCTTAACACTTTTCTTGGAAGAAACTTGATGAAATTGAAACCTTTTTTGACCCATTACCTATAATCCTCAAGATTTGTGGTTTGTTTGAATAGTCAACTTAGGCCAGAAGCCTAAGTTGAGGTTGTGGTGAAAAGAGAAGGTAAATAAAAAAAGTACAACCTTTTGCCTATATTTTGAGAAAAATAGAAACTCTCCATACAAAAGAAAAAAAAAAGAGAAAAAGAAGAAAATAATGAAAAAGAGAAAGCCACTCGGTGGTTCGCCGAGTGGTCTTGGCAATCACCAGAATCGCTTTTCTTCACTTCTTCAGCTTTTCTTGCTCCTTTTTCCCAGTAGTATCCTTGGCTTGCTCCTTAGCTTACTTACATGAAAATCAATGCTTTAACATAAGTTTATAACATAAATTAGGCATTTGAGGACACTAAAACTATAAAAATGAAGCCTTAAATGAGTCCAAATCTCATACTCATTAACACCCCCAACTTAGACTTTTGCTTGGCCTCAAGTAAAACTCAACATCAATCGGTTAAACAATGATGTATACAAACAATGCTTCTTGATGAGTCCATAATTTGGACTCACTTACGGCTTCATTTTAATATATTTAGTGTCCTCAAATGCATATTTTGTGCCAATAACTGATGTAAATCCTTGAATTTCAGGTATTTGGATTGAGGAATAAATCATGGACACTAATGAACAAAAAGGAACAAGGAAGTTGAAAGGACGAGCAAAAGAAGGCCTGAGGATAGCCTAATACATTGGGCGAGTCGCCGAATGGATAATGTCTCACCTAATGTTCCAGTGTGCCAAGCCCTGAAGGAGAAAATCAAGTCGGCGATAGAAAGGAGCAGTCGGCAAGTCGCCAAACGGTTCCGCGATGCAGTGCCATTTCACCCAAAGTTTCAGAACTTGAAGATGCTGAAGGCCAAAGAAAAAAGGCGATGGAATTGACCAAATGGAGGATCACCGAGTGGATCGTCGATCCTGACTTAATGCGCTGAATGGTCCTTCACAACACATTTTGGGTGACTATAAATACATTTTTAAATTCTTAGTTTAGGATGAAGTTTTAGTATCAATCAAATTATTGTTCAGTTTTCAAGTTTAGAGCTTAGAACTGAGATTTTGAAGACAATATTTTCTTACCTTTGAAAATTTCCATTTCTGAGAAATTGGAAGTGGGTGTTGAAGATTCTTCAACTTAGACCTTTGTAAAGACAATATTAATCTTACCCAGTTCATGGAAACACAATTTGGTAACAATTTCTTCCTTTTTATGATGTCTAGCTAAAACCTCAATTCTTGGGGTGTGATTATGTGATAATGGGTTGATTTAGCTGCTGGGTATTGTTAATTGATAGTGTAAATGATGTTTAAAAGTGATTTCATTCGGTTATTGTGGCTTAATCTAAAGGGTGGTAGTTGCAAATGCAACTCTACCTTCGTGTTTTTGGCTTGCTCGAGAGAGAGAGGTTTTAAAATCAAGATTGATGAATTGATGGTCTGTGGGTATTGGGTTGGGATGGGTTTATCTCGAGATAGTGAATCCTAAACCCTTTTCCACACAATCAGCTCGAGAGAGTGAATAGACTAAAGCAAAGGTTGTTCTTAATTACTGCTTATTTATGTTCAAGAGAAACCAATTTGATTCGGGGTAAATTGTTCGAGAGAAAGTTTATCCCCACTGAAGTATAGCTTAGTCACTGATTTACAGCTATTCACTATTGTTTGCAATTACCCAATTTTCTACCTTAGCACATAATCCAATCACATCCCAAGAACTCATCTCTATACTTGCTATTTTCATGTTATTTGTTGTTGTAGCTGATAGTTGAAACCAAAAACCCCCTGTTATTTGACACTTGTGTCACCCCAAACTTGAACCATATTTTTATTCATAAATGTTTTTAGCTATGATTGACTTGATCATATTCATGATTTTCTATTGATACTCAAATGCGTACCACTCCCTTGGGAATCGACCCCAACTCACATAGTTGGGTTATATTACTACTTAACGATCGTTGACATTTAGTATTGGATGAAGTGTCTTTGATAACGTTAATCAAAACAAAATGGCGTTGTTGCCGCAGAGTAGTGTTACTTGAGAATTTTTAGTTAAGTTGGATTTTGTTTTTGTTAGTCATAGTTGTACTTACTTAAGTTTAGTTTAGTTTTGCTTGTTTGTGTCTTTAAACAGGAATTATGAGTGTGAACGGTAGCAATGGCAGCCAAGTAGGCCATCAGGATGACATCGGAAACCTTAACGATGTCAATGCGCCTAATGCTAATGACCCCCATCTCATGGGAGATATTGGTTCCATTCGCTTACCTCCGGCCGAAGGGAATGCGATGTTCCACATCACGAGTACTATGTTGCAGCTCTTGCAATTGAAGGGACAGTTCAGTAGTTTGGCTCATGAGGATTCCCATGAGCATATTAGAAATTTCATGGATGTATGCAGACCGTTCTCCTTCAAGAACATCTCCCAAGAGTCGGTCAGATTGAGATTGTTCCCATTCTTTTTTATTGGAGAAGCATGTAAGTGGCTGGATGAATTGTCAAGTGAATCAATCACTTCTTGGGAGGAGTTGGTCACCATATTTCAAGTGTGATTTTTCCCTCCCTCAAAGATGATGGCTCCTCGTTACAAAATTCAGAGCTTCAAGTGTTTAGAAGGCGAGCCAACTCATGAAACTTGGTTGCGATTCACGAAGTTGGTGCTTAAATACCCAACCCATGGCTTGCATGATAACGTGTTGCTGCAGTATTTTTACCGGAGTCTTGACTCGGTAAATAAGGGTGTTGCTGACCAACATTCTCCAAGAGGTTTGATGCAGCACCCTTATGTGATAGCGGCTCTGCTCCTTGATGGCATGACTACAATAAATAGGGCGTTGTATACCCGTGAAGACCAGATCTCCGCTCTCACATTTAAACTAACCAAAGAGCAGATGGAGAAATACCAAGAGAGGGACCAGAATATGGCCAAGATCATGACACAACTTGACATTTTATCTAAAAATGTCATGGGAGCTGGTGCTTGAAGTGTCAATGTCGTGGGTGTCGGGTGTGCTAATCCGGATGAGTCTATGTTTGAGGCCTTGAATAATGAAGAGATGAATTTCCTAGCCAACCAAGGTGGTGGTTATTGTTCAAACTACCAGAGGAAGGGTGATAACCAAGGTTGGAATAGGGATGAAGGTTGGAAGGATCGTGATCGAGAATGGAGGGACCAAAATTCCAATTGGTAGGATAGGGAGAAGGATAGTTATGTGCCTCCCTATGAGCGCCAAAAGCCAAAGGATTCAGAAGGTGTTCGGTCTGAGGATATGCTTTCTCGTATCCTCAACAAAGTTGAAGGGTCGGATAAGATTTTGAAAGAAATGAAAGAAGACGTGTCACCCCTTAGCTAGACCGTTACCTCCCATTCATTATCGATCAAGTAGTTGGAGACCCAAATGGGTCATATCTCATCTCATTTGAACCTGAGATAGCAAGGCGGTTTGCCTAGTGATACTGTGGCTAACCCCAAGAATGAGGTTTAAGTGTGGACGTACGTCGTGCCGCGACGTCAACTAAGGTGCTGCTTGGGAGGCAACCCAAGTTTTATTTTCTTTCTTTTTAAGTTTGGAATAATGGTGTGTTGAATGTGAAGGTCAAAGTGTGGAAAGTTGTTGAAAAGTGTAGGTTGGCGAGCTAATGGTCCAGTCGGTGCATCGCCAAAGAGATTGGCGACCCCGACCTAGACCGCCGTTGGACTCAAGACAACTTTATATTAGAGTATGTAAAACTCGGCGAGCCCAGGATATTATTGCCGAGTCACCGACGAGGTCGGTGATCGCGATCTAAACCACCATTTGGACACCTACATCAACTGAAGGTCCTATAAAACTCGGCGAGGTAAGTGACCACTCGGCGTATCACCGAGTGGGTCGGCGAGCACGACTAATATCGTCGAATGGGCGAGAACTAGATGGTTTTTAAAAAGCCGAAGGTTTAAACTTTCAACTCTTTCACTTTCCCTCACTTTCAAACTTCACAAACTCACACCCGTAGTTTAGTTTCTATATTTTTGCATTTTTAAAGTATTTTAATCGTTGATTTGTGCTCTGATTGGGATTACATTGCCACCTAGCATTTAAATCTTATCTTATTCAACATTAAAGGTTGATTTTCCGAACCCCACATTTATTTCTAAGAATTTAAGTCTTATGCAAATGATCTTATCTTGTTGTTGTGTGCTGGACCTCTCTGATAGTGTTTGTACGTTTGTGTGCTTGTTTTAATTTGAATATCTTGACCGTATTGTTTATTATACTGACTTCCCATAATTTTATGCCTTAAAATGAATTAAATCTTGTGGGGTTGAGCTTGCATGTTGTTGTGTTTAGTCGGGTGAAGTCTAAGTAAGTTGTATTTGTACCAAATGACGTAATTAGCTTAATGATGGTGCGGGTGACATCATTCTTAAGGGAAAAGTTGTCAAATGGCCAAATTTGGCAAAACCGAGAGATGTCTGAGTATCCTGGGGTGATGGGTGTAATGGGTCTTAGTTTAATTTGAGTAGTGCATGCTTTGATTTTGTTTTCAGGGGTTGTGGGGTCAAATTTTAGAAGTTGGGTTGAAAGTAGGAATGTTTGGTCTTTTGGCGAGCTGGGTCAAGCTCACTAAACCACTCGGTGGTTCGCCAAAGGTCCCCATCTCACCTTTAATTTCATGCTAAATGAGTAGTTTGACTCTGTAACTTTCGGTGAGAAGCTTGAGGTCGCCGAAGCCACTCTGCGACTCACCGAAAGTTTTCTTGATCGCCTTTTGTCTGCACTCATGTAGTTTAAATTGCACTGTAACTTTTAGCGGGCTAATCCTTGCTCGTCGAAGGATGTTGATGATCGACTGAAAGGTTTTCCCATACCCACTTGTCAAATTTTTCTGAGAATTTTGAGCCAATCCTATCGGCGAGCCTGATCTAGCTCGCCAAAGTGATTCGGCGACTCGCCGACTTGTTCGGCGAGTTTGTCTGCAATTATTCTGCTGTACTTTTCATTGATATGTTTCTAACTTTTTCCCGATGTTTTGCAGACATGGATAGACCAAAGGTTGCAGGTAGAAACATGCCGCCCCAAAAGAAGGCTAAGGGGATAACACTAAATGAGGATGCAGCTGCATCCAGGGCCAAAGCCACCAAACTTCCCACATCTAGTGGGAAGGGAAAAGGCAAAGGAAAAGCACCAGTGTCATTAGAGGCCAGCTCCGACAGTTACGGTATATATGTCACTCACCTCACTACTTCTGAGAGTTAGGGTGAGCACCATGAGCCTGAGACTGTAGCTTCTAATGATGATGAGCTGGTAGCAGCACAGAGGGCAGATCAGCGGTCCAAAAGGATGAATGACTGCTCAAGACTGAACATAATTTCACACACAAGGTTCAAACTACACATACAATGCTCAATTGTGCACTCAAAGATTTAATTTGTGACTGACCATTAATAAGTGTACTCAAGCTCACAATGCTTGCTTCAAATGCAAGTTCAAGCTCAACAAAGGTACTCAAATGCCCTCAAAACAAAGATGATTCCATATTCACACAAAATTTCCCAAAAATTTAAAGTCTCGGAATCACATACAACTCTCACACTCACAAAGATGAACACATGCATGACTCCACCCTTAGGCTTGCCCTTATTTTCCAATCAAAATTTGTTTCAGCTTACTAAAGATCACAAAAGTCTTTTTAAAGCTTGTAGCAGGGCTGAGTGTAAAGGTAGTGGCTTCTACCTTCATAAGGTATGGCCTGAAAATCACTCTTCCTCCTTCTCTTTCACATTCAACTATTTTCAAACTCCACCCCATTATTCAACTCAACATGCATCCCTGAATACCCCATTATTCTTCATTTTTTTCACACTTTTTTTCACAACTTTTTCTCTTTTTAGTCTTTCTTTTCTTACTTCTCATTCTCTCCTTCTGTTCTTTTTTTTTATATGGAGGGGTTCCATTTTTTCAAAACAATCCATCAAAGGGGGAATCTTTTCACTTCTTGACCTTCCTTCTTTTTCACCACAGCCCCAACTTTGGCTTTTGGCCTAAGTTGGATATTCAAACATACCAATACTTCATAAAGGTTATGGGTGATGGGATAAAGAGGTCAAAGTTGTTCAAGTTTCTTCCAAGAAAAGGATAGGCTCAAAAGGTGTCAATCAAGGTTCACACATCTCACAAGGTTGGCAACACAGATGTATATTGTCAAATTGGCTCACTCTTCAAAATTCTTGCCTATGATCATTTCAATTTCTCGCATCACTCAATCAATCGGATCAACGGGGAAAATTCTAGGTGTCATCAAGCACAATGTTTTTCATGACACGAGCCTCCACCCCAGACGTAACACGGCGTCCAAGACTCTGAAGAGCCTCATAAAAGCCTCATAGCATAACATGAACATAAGATAATAGAAAAGTATGGAAAATTTAAAACTTTTCTTTTACAATCGAAGTATTTTTCATAAAAGCAAGCGGAAGTTTTTACTACACTTTGTCTCAAACCATCTAATAACACTTTAGAATAAAACTCTTGGGACATAGCCCACACAATAGTCTCAACACAAAAATAAAAGCCATAAAGGAAATAGTGGGTTTGTCCTCGAATCTATGAGGACTCACCAAATCTTCAACTCCTTTGCTCCTTAGAAATATATCTCCAAGAATCGAACTCAAGTCTCCAAACCCTACATTTGACTAGAATGTAGGCAAAGTATGCATTAGTACAAAATGTACTAAATATGTTAGATAGCATAATCATAATAATAATAAGCAAAGTCTCCAACATAAGAATAATATAACCATTATTTGACTCTTAGTCATCTATACCATAATAGAACTATTTTCAAGTAACCTCAATAGCATACATCTGCAATGCAAGAATAGCATCCCATAATACCACCCAAGCTAAGTACCACCTTTTTGGTCATCTTAATCATAGTCTATATGCATGGTCAAGTCTTAAAATTTTCTACAATAAGGGCACTATCCTCCTAAGTAACCTCAAAGCACCCTTGTGCAATGCATGAAAGGCATCCCATACTACCCTTCACACTAAGCATAACCTTGAAGTCAACATAGTCATACTTACCCTCCTTGGCCTTATTATTAGCTTACTTTTCATAACCAAGGGAATCTCTCACCTTTAGTCAACCATATCATGGAAGGTAACTATAGAAACAATCCATCAAGCACATATTATAAGCACAAATCATAAAAACTAGAAAATTAACACACCATAGATACCTTTAAAGCATACTTGTGCAATGCATAAGTAAGATCTTATACTCTTACCCATACTACGTAAAAAATTTAACTACCCATAGTTCACAACTCATACTCTTATTTATACTACTACACTATTTGGGACATAAGCCTTAACCGACATAGACCATGTGAGCTAACATGGAATTCGGTGTCTACCCACACCGAAAAGGGGTTTTGCTACTTACCAAGGGTAGAACTATACTCTTAGCTTGGATGAAACCAATAGCTAAGTAACCTATGTGGGCACATAGTTATGGGATAAGGAGATTGTTTCTAGAAACCTGGACTCAACTATGGTAAAAGGTTTCCATCTCATGAGATACCTACTTTAGGAACCCGGATGTAACTAATGTAAAAGGAACCCATTTGGAAAGCCAGACTCAACTAGTGTAAAAGCTTTCAAGGGGAAGCCGTACTCAACTATCTTATAAGCTTCCCTCTCATATTCATATCCACTCGATTCTAGGAATTAAGTCCCATTGAGTTCACATTAAGTATTGACTTAAATTCATATTTGTGGAAGAGTGTCTTGACACTCAATCCACATAACTCATACTAAAGCTCCTAGATTGATTATGGGAGACTAGTCTTCAACCCTTAGAATCACGATATGTGACAAACCTTTCACATTTATCATTATATTCATGTCGAAGTGTGAATATGGAATTAACCTTTCACCAACACTACAACTAGGTCATGAGCACATTCAATTTACTCTCAAAGTGTCTCTAAAACATGTACTAAACTTCATACAGCATGCACACTACCATGTTTTGCCCCTTTCTAAGGTCAAAACTCATATTATATCAACATATCTAGAATAACTACATTAGATATGGATATACATAATCATAATTCAAGTAGTTCAATTACTACTAGTCTAATCCCCTACTTCACCTCCTTGATGTTCAATTCTTACTTTCAATCATCCCACCTAGGGTTCAAGGACTAGACATGGATATCCTCCTAACCCATGTAATTCTATCACTTTGTGCATCCAAGAAATTCATGAGGTAGATTAGGTAGGTAAAGATCTTCTACCATAACTCTATCCATTAAGCTTCTATTCTCTTTTGGATTTCACTCTCAAAACCTTAGCTTACAAAGTTCATCACTTTGGATTTGCCCTCAAAACCCTAGAATTATCACTAAGTGAGAACCCCTTTCATGTCAAGTTCATACTCATGCCTAATATCATGTATAAAATTCTACATTAGACAAGGATATCATCATAACTCATGTGATTCTATCACTTCCTACCATCTATTATTCATAAGGTGAATAAGGTAGATAAGGGTCTTTCATAACACTTCTATTCATTAGCCTTCTATTGACATGTAGGTTCTACTCTCAAAGCCTTGGCATCTATAGTTAGTCATATTATCTTTACTATCAATCCCTAGTGATCAACATTTATGACTACAAGCCCTATTCTCAAAGCTTCACTTCTACAATCAACATTCATACCTAGTTCTCAAGGTATTCTAACCCTATTTTTCATTACTAGGTGATTCTAGTGATAATTCACCATAAAGGTTCAACTTCAACTTTACTAGTCAAGATCCATCATATTCACATTCTTCTAATTAAATTCATATAAATATGTTTGTATTCTTAATCAACTACTACTCCTAGCACTAATTCTAGAAGATCACCTAAGAATCATCAAATTCACCTTTCATAGCATAAATCCACATAAAACCAAATTCATCAATTAGGCTAGGGTTAATCATGGAAATCACATAAATTCATCATAATATCATAATTCAATAATAATACAATCATAATTAGGTATTATCCACTAGATTGGAATCATACCTAAACACTACCCACAATGTTGGAAGAAACCCTTGGTAGAATTGGGGGAAAATAGGGGGCTATATGGCTAGAAGAACCCATAGATGAATAATCTAACATATCTTGACTCAAATCCTAGCAAAATCTTGTGAAGATGGAGGAATTTCGACCTAGGTTGCTTCCCTTCTTCTTTTTGTTCTTCTTCACTTCTAGAGAATTATTTGGAGGGAAATAGGGTTCTTTGAAGAATGAGTTAATTCACTTAGTTTAAGGATCTATTAGGCTTATATAGGTGGTTTAATAACTAACTAACCTACCTCCCTTAACCCCTAACTAATTAGTAATTAACCCCCAAACCCCTAACCTAAAACTAAAACTTAAAAATCTGCCTTGACTCACGAAACACCCACCAACGGACCATGGGTGGGTCCATGGATCGTGCTGCACCTACGTAGGATCTGGACTGAGGATAAAAGTTGCAGGCCAACTCAGGCCTTGACCCACAACCCCAACCCAAGGGTGTGGGTCCATCTACGGCCAGTAGATGGCTTCATAGGTGGCTGCAAATTTTGACAGCTTTTGGGCCTGTTTTGAGGTCCTCCTCAAGGACCCCTTGGGTGGTCGTACCTTGACGCCCTAACCTAAAACCCTCACTCTAAGTACGGGAAGTCTTTGTACGAGCTTAACCCTCATTTCTAACTCAAAAACTCTTACAAAAATCTCTAGAACTCTTTAGTTTAGTTCACTAGTTTCTGGGGTGTTACAATGTCCAAGGTAGCCTCAACACACAAGACATTGATATAATTATCAAACAAGAATCGACACTTTCTAGCTAACTTGCAATGTTCTTCCCAAGAAACTCATTCGACAACCGGCTAGTCACAATGAGATGCCAAAAGTTCACATGTTGCCTATGTAACTTAGTTTGCCTCATCGTAGCTGCACATTCATTTCGTTCAATTAAGATCACTATTCAACTCATCGGTATTGACTGCAACCAACACTCAAATTTGTACAAGAACAGTCACAATCTACACACAAGAGGTGGCAAAATTTTAACATTTGGTTCAAAACCATTTTCTTATCAAAACAATGGGCCACAATTTATCAACAACCACAATTTTACAACCAAGATATATATATAACCCAAGAAGCTCAATATTAACAAAAACACAATCTAAATCAATATTCACAAAACAGCCCACAAAAGAGGTAGGTATGGAAATACCTCACCCCACCAACAAAAAAAAATGCAATTGTCCTCAAATGCAACTAAAACCCAACAGTCAATAAAAAACAACAGAGAGGGAAGTAAAAGTAATCATCCTGCCAGGCTAGGCATGGGGTAAAGTCTGCACATTAGTCACTCCATATGTCGAGGAATCAGTGCCCGGTATCTCATCATCATGTGCTCCACTGGAGCCCACCATCGAAGTACACTGAAGCGATGCCTGGCTCACAGTACCGAACATAGCACCCTCAAAGTCAGTCAGGTCCTCATAGACATCCTCCTTACGAAAACTAAGTTGCTTTTCTTCAGTCTCAGCCTTGGACTCTTTAGCATCATCATCAGCTCTAACCTCATTTCCAGTGGTAGCCAGAGGCACATAAGAATAAGCTGGAACATCGGTGCTCGGGCCATCTGGTATCTCCGCCGACCCAAAAAATGAAGTAAAATTAGTGGACTTAAGCTGGTCCACATCCTTTCTAAATCCAATAATGTCGGACTTCAAGGCCGTCACAACATCAGTGGCTCCCTGGCCCTTCTCACACTCCTCCACTCACACGATCAGGGGATCCAGAGCCAACTTGTGGCTATCAATCTCAACTCTGAGGGATGTCAAAGTAGCAACAATGGCCGTCTCGATCATTCCAGGAATAGAAGCCTCTAACTGAGAGGCATGCACATCGGTAGATTGGGCTAACTGGCCCATTTTCAATAGCATCGCCTGGTGATCGGAGGTCGGGAAGCAGAAGTACCAGCAACAGAAGATCTAGGGGGAGGAGGTGCAGTAGAAGTGCCAGGAGTTCAGAAGGAGTGGAGCAAGAAGAACTTGAAGGCCCAGTGGCCAGAGTAGGCATGCTTGCTTTTACAGGTATCATATCAATTTTAACCTCCAGGGATGTGTCCTCCGGGGCTGCCCTCCTCCTTTTAGCCTCGTCCCGCGTGTACTTTCCATGACCCAAGGCTAACCCCTAGCTGTGACATGGCATACTTGACCCCTAAGGGGTCTCGTACAAGCCTCATAGCCTTTCATTACATTGACATAGAAATAGTGTGGAATTAAAAACTTATTTAAATCCAAACAATCCAAAATACTTATTAAATAATTTTAAAAGACACAACGGAAATTTAAGTCTCACATGGCCATCTAAACAATGACATAAAAACTAAAGTAGGGACACAACCCTTTACAATAAAAAAAGACTAAGATTGACTATTACATGAAATAAAAGAAACTTCTAAGAACTTGACCTCGATCTATGATGACATACCACTTGATCTTGGAGGAATAGCAATTCAAGAACTTCAATTTGTATAGAAGCAATCACTTGCCGGAACCTACACTTGTAGTAAAACATAAAAGAAGAATGGGGTTAGCACAATTAAGTACTAAGTATGGTAGCCATGCAAGAACATGCTTAAAACTGACATTTTGTTTGAAAGTCATGCTAGAATGCCATTTTGATAAAATCTCATGAATATAAGCATAATAGACATAATATTCAACATAACCAACATGCAAATCATTTATCAACATTAGAGACATAGTCAGCATTTAAACCATTACCTTCACTTTCAGTCTTCACCTTAAGTAACCCTCATGCTATACCTTGTGCAATGTATGGATAGTGTCCCATACCACCATCCACACCAAGGTACAACATTAAGGTCACCAAAAGTGAACTTACCATTTCGCCTTTCCATCTTCACAATACTCACACATAAGAGATAAACATTACACAAGTCATATCATCACATAAGGACCATCACCTAAGACAACTCTTAGTCATACAAGTGCAATGTGCAAGTAGCATCCCATACTACTACTCACACTAAGTACTCCTTTGAAGTCACCATAAGCAAGGAACATTTATATACAACAAGTCATGACAATGAAGTAACTCATAATACAATCCAAGTATAGCATGAATCGTTTACATTTAAGCATATAAGAGTCAACATTATTCAATAACATCATTTAGAGGACATTCATGCAATAGTCATTAAGACTTAGAGAACTAACTATGACCCTCTCAAAGCCTACTCGTGCAATGCATAGATGGCATCCCATACTACCACCCACATGTCATAGAACCTCTCAAGAAATCATAATGCACATTTCACATGATGGGAATAAGCATATAACCTACATAGACCATGCAAGCTAGATATGGAATCTGGTCTTCTGCCCCCACACCGAAAAGAGGTGGTCTTCTTGCCTAAGGAAGACTGGTAATATTAGCTAGGATTGAATTGAATCCACTGGCAAATATCCTTTGTGGGTACATAGTTATGGGATAGTAAGGTGTTTATTGGTACCGTAGCCTACCGTTGGGAGAGTTTCCATCTTACCATATACACTCGGTGCTTAGCCGACATTCCCATAGAGTATTTCAATCACATTTCAACATTGTACTTGAGAGGGCCACCAACATTAGGCCTAACGATCCAAAGCACATACACATGAAAGGTCACCACCATTAGGTCTACCAATTCAAGGTATATTAAGGATAGGTCATTGATATTCCTAGAAAGAGCCACCACCATTAGGTCTACCATTTTTAGGTTCATCATTTCACACAAGAAGGGATACCACCATTATGTCTACCATTTCAAGGTTTAACATAACATTAGCACCTAGACTCCTCATGAAAGGCCACCACCATTAGGTCTACCAATCCAAGGTTTAACCTAGAATATTTCATCATTCATTCAGTCATGAAGAGGCTACCAGCATTAGGTCTACCAATCCAAGGAACTAATACATTAAGACAAGATACATTCATTATTCAAGAGGAGGATGCCTAAGCCTACCAATTCAAGATACTTCATTCATGATCACATTCATTAATACAATAAAAGGATGTCTATGCCTATAGATTAAAAATATTCAACATTACATTATAGAAACCTTCATATTCAATCATCAACATTCATGAGTGTTAATTGAGAATAAGCTTTCAATCACAACACATTTCCATTCTATACAAGATCATCATTCTATCATTGAAATCACATGCATATCCTTCACATTATACATAGTAGGTAAACGCCTCCACCTTTTAAGTGGATCAATACAATTAGGCAAGAGAAATAGCATAATTACAACATTGTATCTCCATATAAACATAAACAATTCACATTCCATCATAATCAACCAATTCTCAATCTCAAATCAAAATATAGGAATTTGGGGAAAACATGGGTTCTAGGAAGAATTCACCTTAAATCATCTTTAAATCCACAATTCAATGCAATAATTCCTTTAGAAATTGTTTTGAATCGAACCCATGCATATATTCAAAGTTAGGGTTTTGGGGAAACTTTGAAGATTTGAAATTACTTTTGAGATTGGCTCCTTGCAAAATAATAAGACAAGTATGAACACCACCATACCTTTTAGAAATGAAATCCACGAAATCCCCTTGAAAAAATTGAAGATTTAACCTTGGAAGCTTGAGATCTTCACCTCCAATGGAGGTTTCTAGAGAGAGCTTTTGGAGAAGAGAGGTTTCTAACTTTGGGTGTTTTGAAATAATGAGTTGAAAAATAGAGTCTAATACTTTTAATACTCTTAAAATATTATAATTAACATAAAATAACCGTCCAAACACTTAAATAAGCTAATTAGCTAATTACCAAACAACCCTTCACTTGGCCGAGAATTTGACAGCATACAGATCTAGGAACCCCCATCCACAGGCCGTGGATGGGTCCACGAGACGTAATGTACAACCGTGGTTTGGTTCAGAAGCTCCTAATTTTGGGGACTAACCCACGTAGGCCATCCACGGTGGGTGGATGGACCTAACGAGTGTGGTCCTCTTCTATGGTTCACTAACTTTGGGGCAGCCTATTAGTTTCAAGGGGTCTTGTGGGTTAGGCTTAGGGTCCTCCTCAAGGACCCTTAGGGTGGTCCTTGGGGAGTCGTACCTTGATGTTTAACCCCTCAACTATCGCTCGGTATGACATCA
The DNA here is from genome assembly GCA_029582685.1 of Solanum piurae. Classification (NCBI taxonomy): domain Eukaryota; kingdom Viridiplantae; phylum Streptophyta; class Magnoliopsida; order Solanales; family Solanaceae; genus Solanum; species Solanum piurae. The sequence continues at coordinate 34,476 of JAJOOO010001722.1, forward strand.
AACACCCTCAAACCTCACACCAAACTCACACACACAAAATTTATGCTCTAGTTTAACTTATTCGTTTTATGAGTTGTTACATTATCCACCACTTAGGAACATTTGTCCTCGAATGACACTTAAAACACATTAAGGGGTAAACAACTAAGGACTAGAAGCCCAATAAGCATGCAACATTATAAACACATTTATAAACACATGTACAAAACTAGGAGGAAACATCAACTCCACATCAAAAGCTAAAAGCAATACAAGAAGGTAGGAACTACTTCTACAAACTCATTATGCATCAAAACTTCACAGTTCTCATTACATTGGCGGCATTGCCTTCTCCAACTCACATCAAGATCATCACCATATCATTAAGAACATTATGCAACTTCTTCATAAAAACACATTAGGCATGTTCAACATTCAACCTCATGAAGCATATAGACAAATCATACCAAATGCAAATCAACATGAGGAACAATAAATCATGAAAACTCATTTTATCATATAAACAAGAATTCAACTAGAACATGCATAACATAAGGAGAACATGGAAAACACAATATCACACATGACTCGAAAACATAAAGCAAGCTACAAGGAACTCTTCGTCTCAATCTTGAATAAGAATATAAGGAAAGAGATAAGGATATCAACACTCTCAACAACCTTACTATTCAACATACCATCCCCTACTTAGGAGAAAACCCAACTAAGGATAACATGAAAAACAACATAGGAGCCTCAACAAGACATTCACAACCATAAGGAACTATTACTTACCGGTACCTTCATCCAGAGTAGCTCCTTTGTCCTTGTTAGCTTGAAGAGCATAGAAATGGTTCCTCTTTGGAGCATCAGGATTCGAGCCATTTAGAGAAGCTTGTTTGGCCTCCCTTCCTCTAGCCGTAAGAGTAGGACAATTTCTCACTTAGTGATTACTTTTTCCACACCCATAGCACCCACTAGTATCGACTAGGCATTTCCCATGATGTTTCTTTCCATAATTGTGACAAGTAGGTTTAGCAAATGGAGATCCATTACCTTTCTCGTGGTTGACCTTAGGAGCACTTGAAGATTTTTAGTTTTGAGCTCTCTTATTGAACCTAGGTTGGCCCTACTCATCGGGCCTAGAGCTCTTCAACTACCTATCCTTTCTCTTAAGTTTGGACTCCTCAATAGATTGAGCGTACACCGTGATTCTAGAAATGTTCGTGTCATCATGGAGCATCGCCGTATGACACTCTTCCTTAACTAGGTCAGATATACCGGTAACAAATCAACTCATCTCATCCCTAGGGCTGGACACCAAAAATTGAACATACTTAGACAATAGGGTAAACTTCAAGGAATACTCATTCACATTCAGATCACCTTGCCTAAGGTTTATAAACTACTCCACCTTACATTCCCTCTTCTCACGAGGAAAGTACCTACCAAGGAAAGATTTCTTTTAGAATTCCTAATCAATAGACCTCTCTCCTATAGACCAATTGCTTTTCCATTGAGTGAACCAAATTTGGGCAACATCTTTAAATTGGTAAGCCATAAGTTCCGCTTTTTCAATAGAGGTCACTCCCATAGCATTGACTATCTTATACACCTCATCCAAAAAGTCTTGGGGATCCTCTCCCACCTTAGAACCTAGAAAAACCGGAGGGTTCGTCCTTACAAAGTCCCTCAACCTAGAAGCCATAGTACTTTCAATAGCATTCACTCTTTGTCCCACATCTCTAGTAACTTGGGCCGTCATAGCTTGGGCCAAAGTTAGAAAAGCCGGCCTAATATCCTCATTAGTCATGGCTGGAGTTTCAACTGGAACTTCATTCTCTTGAGGCACTTGGTCACCTTGAGGACCTTGGGGAGGAACTCCCTCATTCACAAACTCTTCTTCCATCCTTTTTAGGTTCGCCCTTGTATTCATATCCTATAAACACAAGAGAAGGATTAGGGAAAAGGACACTTACAGATCTAAACTCTAAGGCACGACTTCAAGAATAATGAAAGAAGTGTAACTCCCTAACGTCTCATAGCCTCTCGCTCATAGATGTGTCGCGACTCACACCGATGAACAAGACTCTACTAGACGTGGCTTGTGAGAAATCAATCCTAAAAACCATTTCTAAAATCTTATGCTCTGATACCATGTTTGTCACGACCGAAGGCTAGCCTCTAGATGTGAAACGGCGTACCTGACCCCAAGGGGGTCTCGTACAAGCCCCATAGCCTTTCATTGCATTCGACATAGAAATAGTGCAGAAATAAAAACTTATTTAAATCCAAACAATCCAAAATACTCATTAAAATCTATCAAAAGACACAGTGGAAGTCTAAGTCTCATATGGCCATCTAAACAATGACATGAAAACTAAAGTAGGGACACGACCCTTTACAATTCAAAAGGACTAAGATTGTCTATTACATGAAATAAAAGAAACTTCTAAACACTTTTCCTCGATCTATGAGGACATACTAGTTGATCTTGTAGAAATATCAATCCAAGCACTTCAATCTAGATAGAAGCAATCATTTGCCGGAACCTACACTTGTAGTAAAACATAGAAAAAGAATGGGGTTAGCACAATTAAGTACTGAGTATGGTAGCCATGCAAAAACATGCTTAAAACAGACATTTTGTTTTAAAGTCATGCTAGAATGCATTTTTGATAAAATCTCATGAATATAAGCATAAGAGACATAATATTCAACATAACCAACATGCAAGTCATTTAATAACATTAGAGACATAGTCAACATTTAAACAATAACCTTCACTTTAAGTCTTCACCTCAACTAACCCTCATGATATACCTTGTGCAATGTATGGATAGCATCCCATACCACAATCCACACCAACGTATCACATTAAGGTGAAAAAAAGTGAACTTACCATTTCGTCTTTCCATCTTCACAATACTCACACATAAGAGATAAACATTACACAAGTCATATCATCACATAAGGACATACTACTACTCACACTAAGTACTCCTTTGAAGTCACCATAAGCAAGACACATTTATGTACAACAAGTCATGACAAGGAAGTAACTCATAATACAATCCAAGTATAGCATGCATCATTTACATTTAAGCATATAAGAGTCAACATTATTCAATAACATCATTTAGAGGACTTTCATGCAATAGTCATTAAGACTTAGAGAACTCACTATGACCCTCTCAAAGCCTACTCGTGCAATGCATAGATGAAATCACATACTACCACCCAAACGTCATAGAACCTCTCAAGAAACCATAATGCACATCTCATATGATGGGAATAAGCGTTTAACCGACATAGACCATGCAAGCTAGATATGGAATCCGGTGTTCTTCCCTCACACCAAAAGAGGTGGTCTCCTTGCCTAAGGAAGACCGGTAATATTAACTTGGATTGAAATAAATCCACTGGCTAATATCCTTTGTGGGCACATAGTTATGGGATAGGAAGATGTTCATTGGAACCCTTGCCTAACGTTGCGAGAGTTTCCATCTTACCATATCCACTCGGTGCTTAGCCTACATTCACTAGAGTATTTCAATCACATTACAACATTCTACTTGAGAGGGCAACCAACATTAGGCCTACCAACCCAAAGCACATACACATGAAAGGTCACCACTATTAGGTCTATCGTTTCAAGGCATATTAAGGATAGGTCATTGATCTTCCTATAAAGAGCCACCATGATTAGGTCTACCGTTTCTAGGCTCATCATTTCACACAAGAAGGTCCACCACCATTAGGTGTACCGTTTCAAAGTTTAACATCACATTAGCACCTAGACTCGTCATGAAAGGCCACCATCATTAGGTCTACCAATCAAAGGTTTAGCCTAGAATACTTCATCAATCATTCATTCATTCATTCATTCATTCATGAAGAGGCTACCAACATTTGGTCTATCAATCCAAGACATTAAGACATTAAGACAATATACATTCATTATTCAAGAGGGGGATGCTGAAGCCTACCAATTCAAGATACTTCATTCATGATCACATTCATTAATACAAGAATAGGATGCCTTAGCCTACCAATTCAAGATATTCAACATTACATTATAGAAACCTTCACATTCAATCATCATCATTCATGAGTGTTAAGTGACAATATGCTTTCAATAACAACACATTTACATTCAATACAAGATCATCATTTTATCATTGAAATCACATGCATATCCTTCACATTATACATAGTAAGTAAACACCTCCACCTTTCAAGTGGATCAATACAATTAGGCAAGAGTAATGGCATAATTACACCATTATATATCCATATAAACATAAACAATTCACATTCCATCATAATCAACAAATTCTCAATCTCAAATCACAATATAGGAATTTGGGGGAAAATATGGGTTCTAGGAAGAATTCACCTTAAATCATCTTTAAATCCATAATAAATCCACAATTCAATGCAATAAGACCTTTAGAAATTTTTTTAATCAAACCCATGCACAGATTGAAAGTTAGGGTTTTGGGGAAACTTTCAAGATTTGAAATTACTTTTGAGATTGGCTCCTTGCAAGATAATAAGACTAGGATGAAGATCACCATACCTTTTAGAGATTAAATCCATGAAATCCCCTTGAAATCTTAAAGTTTTGTCCTTGGAAGCTTGAGATCTTCACCTTCAATGGAGGTTTCTAGAGAGAGAGCTTCCGGAGAAGAGAGTTTCTAACTTTGGGTGTTTTAAAATAATGATTGAAAAATAGAGTCTAATACTTTTAATACTCTTAAAATACCATAATTAACATAAAATAACCGTCCAAACACATAATTAAGCTAATTGGCTATTTACCAAACAACCACCCACTTGGCCGAGAATTTGACAGCACACAGGTGCCATCTACGAACCCCCGTCACGGACCGTGAATGGGTCCACGGGATGTACTTTCAAACCATGGTTTGGTTTAGAGGCTCCTAATTTGGGGGCCTAACCCTCGGAGGCCATCCACGGGGCTTGGATGGATCTACGGGGAATGGTGCCCTTCCGTGGTTCACCAACTTTGGGGCAGCCTATTCGTTTCAAGTAGTCTTGGGGGTTAGGCTTAGGTCCTCCTCAAGGACACTTAGGGTGGTCCTTGGGGAGTCATACGTTGACGTTTAACCCCTAAACCACTCAACCATAGCTTGGGATAACATCAAACATCCTCAAATCTCACACCAAACTCACACATACACAAGTTAGGCTTTAGTTTAACTTATTTGTATTATGGGTTGTTACAGTACTCAACCTCTATACGCCAGATGTCGATAGAAGATGTGGGTGTTATCTCAAAATCTTTTTTCTCATCTCATGGAACTCAGGCCCGTTGATACAACTCGGTGATTAACACCAGAAATAAAAGAGACATTTGGTGCTGCTTGGCCCTTATGGTCATCTCATGTTCAATAATCAATCCCAAATTTAGCCACTTCCGAGCTATGATGGACCCAAGACAAGACGCCTTTGAGTGGCAGAGGATAGACTCGTTACGGGATGGCATGATCGAGCTGCTGATAAACCCAAACCAATACCTAGCTTCCATATTAAGATCTTTCTTCTCTATCGCTGCTCCATCCTTAATCCACCTCAGGGTGATGTCAGAGAGAAGGGAGGCCATCTAACCTTTTAGGTCATCTAGAGGCTATGTCTCGGTCATACTGTGGTAGTCTTGTATGAAGTCAGAAACACGCTCAAACACAACATTTATTTCATCGCAATTGCATTTAACTTTCTTCTCTCAAACAACCACAAAGTCTATCAGATTGAAGGAACTAGCCTTCTTCTTCCCTTGAGGCACCAAGTCACTATAAGCTGAGTAGAACTCCCGGACCCAAGTAGGAATGTATGGAGCACGACTCTTGGTGAAGACCTTGAATATGTGGAACTTGAGAGTGTCCCACACCGCTACATGTCTGTCCACCACACCATATGTGGACAATCTATTTTCCTCTCGTATGGTCCTCAATCTCTCAGCCTTTAGTCTATTGAGTGACCAGAGAAGAGGACCCTGTACGTGTGGCCCCGGGACCACAGTCTGTGCTGGAGCTAGAGGAGGAAGAGGATTCTGACGCACCAGGATCCTAGATGGTTCCTTCATTTCCTTGGAGAGAAGCTATGCACTACGGGCCTGTAATAGCTGGTCATCTGCACGATCATAGATGGAAGCCTGAGAATCCTGTGAATCCACCTTATTATCGAGGTGAGGTGAGTCTCGTACACTCCCTCACTATCGGAGCTGGCCTGTAGTGTCTCTTCCATGAGCGCCTTGCCCTTTCCTTCACCTCCCTTTGTAGGGAGTTTTGTCGCCTTAGCCTTGGAAGCAGTTGTTTCCTCATTTATAATGACTCATTGTGCCTGCTTTCAGGGCGACATATCTCTTCTGGAACTCTCGGTCTATCCATTCCTGTAAATAACATAGCAAAACGTTAGAAAAAGTTTCATAAAAAGTGCAGAAAATAAGTTGCAGAAAGACATGCTGAACCGATTGGCAAGTCGCCGAATCACTTTGGCGAGCTAGATCGGGCTTGCCGAAAGTTACAGCACAAAAATTGCAAAAATTCAAAGTTGGTCAGCATTGTCTAGGGACATTTGGCGGATTGTCGAAACCAATCAGCGAACTAAAAGTAGTTCGCCGAAAGTTACAGTGTATATTAATGATTTAGGGGCGCAAAAGGGGGATCATGAAGGACTTTCAGCGATTTGTCGAGTAAACTCGATGAGATCAGGCATATAAACGAAAGTTACATAAAAAATACTCACAAATTAGAGAAATAAAGTGCGATCTAGGGGAACTTAGGCGAACCACCGAACCACTCGATGAGCTCGACCTAGCTCGCCAAATGGCCCTTCGTGCCAGTTTTCACCCCACTTCTTCAAAGTCAAGCCCACAACCCATGAAATCAAAATTAAACACCTACGCTATGAAATTAAAGCAAGACCCATACTACCCATGCCCTCAGGGTACTAAGACTTTCCCTAATTTGGCCAAAATTGGCCTTTTGACGTATTTTGCCCATAAGAATGACGTCAAATGCTCCATCATTGGGAAAAATATGAAATTTAGCACAATCCGGGGTTACTCAGACTTTAGCCCACTAGACCCAATATAGAATAAACACAAACCAATAATTAATACTTAATTTAAACAAGCAACGACACGAGAATCATGATTAAAGGCCGATTAATAGTTATTTCAATTAAATCTGGCAAACAAACACTCATACAATGATTGCCAACAATATTCAAAAAATAAATACCAATTTCATTCTAGTTCAACCACATATGGAGTTTGGGGATCAGAAAACCAACCTCTATGCCGAAAAAATAGTAGAAATGTTAGACGACAAGGAATTCCACAATCCCGAGTAAAGATCTCAAGTAAAATGAGAGTAAAAGTGCGAAAATACGAACAATATAATATCAGGGTGAGAGTAGGAGAGTTGAAAATGAGAGAAAATGAGAGAAAATGAAGGATTGTTTGAATTTAAAACAGTTTGACCCTCGTACCATACTCGAGCTTTGGATTAATTCCTTTGACCGGTCCTTTCGAGCTTCCAGTTCTTCAGGATTGCAGCCCAGGAGGGCAGTCTGGAGCAACCTTTTGAACTGCTGCTGAATCCATGGGATTTAAAACCTTTCAGTTCACGCGCCAGCCGTCGGAATAAGTCCCTCCCACCGAATCACTTAGCGATGCACTGAGTGATATTTTGGCTCACTGAGTTTTACAAAACTCCAAGCAATTTTGGGGTTCAAACGACGGACAAAGTCGGGCTCGCCGACCTGTTCGGTGAACCGTCGACCTATTCGGTTAACCACCAACTATGTCTTTGGCTCGCTGAGTTTTACAAAGTTCCCTATCAAGTTGGGTGCTTCAAATGCAGGTCCAAGTCAGGCTCGCCGACTGGACTTTTGGCTCACCTAATTGCCCATTTTCCAACACTTTCACTTTTCAACCTGCACAATCAATACTCGTTATTCAAAACCAACATTTAAATTATCAAAAACATGGGTTGCCTCCCAGTGGCCAGTGATGAGTCCACAATTTGAACTCATTTAGGGCTCCATTTTAACATAATTAGTGTCCTCAAATGCACATTTTATCTCAATAACTGATGTAAATCCTTATGTTTCAGGTATTTGGAGTTTGAGGCAAGGCATGGACACTAATTGGCAAAAAGAAACAAAACGACTGAAAATACAACGAAAAGAAGGCTTGAGGATCACCTAATGCATTCGGCGAGTCACCGAATGGCCTTAACCTCACGCAAAGTTCCAGTGTGCTGAGCCCTGAAGGAAAAGATCAAGTCGGTGATGAAAAGAAGCAGTCGGCGTGTCACCAAACAGTTCCACAAAGCAGAACTATATCGCCCAACGATCCAGAACGTGAAGATGCTGAAGGGAAAAGCTGAAAGGCGATGAAGCAGACCAAAGGGCGGATCGCCAAGTACGTCGGCGATCCCAACTAACTACACCGAGTGATCCTTTGCAGCACATTTTTAGACAACTATAAATACTAGTTTGAATTTTTATCTTAGTATGAATTTTAGATGCAACAATTTTATTTTCTAAGTTTTCAAGTAGAGAATATTTTTCTTAGCTTTTGAAGATTTGAAGACTTCCAATTCCAAGAAATTGGAAGTGGGTGTTGAATATTCTTCATCTTAGACTCGATTGAAGTGAATATAAATCATACCTAGTTGATGTTACTTCGATTTGGTATCATTTTCTTCCTTTTCTCTATGTCTAGCTAAAATCCCAATTCTTGGGGTGTGATTTTGTGAATATGGGTTAACTTTCCTGTTGGGTATTGCTTATTGTTAGTCTATTTTCTGTTTAAATGTGATTTCATTTAGTAGTTGTATTTGAACTTAATGGGATTGTAGTTGCAAATACTATTTCATCTTAGTCTTTTTGGCCTGCTCGAGAGAGAGATTTTAAAACTAAGACTACTAAATTAATAGCCGGTGGTTATTGGGTCATCATGGGTTCAGCTCGAGAGAGTGAATCCTAGGCCTTTTACCACACATTCAGCTCGAGAGAGTGAATGGGCTAAGGCGGAGGTTGTGCTTAAAAGCGGCAACTCGATGTTTGAGAGAAACCGAGTTGATTCGGGGTAAGTTGCTCGAGAGAGAATTTACACCCACTAAAGTCTAGCCTAGTATCAATTGTTCAACAATTGATTATCAATAGTATTTACCCAATTGTGTAGTTTATCACATATTCCTATCACATCCCAAGAATCCAGTCTCCTATATTCACATCTTTGTATTTTTGTTGTTTTAGTTGTTAATCGACTACCAACCCCCCATTGATAATTGACATTCATGTCAACCCCTTAATTTATTATTTTATTACTCGATAATGTTTTTAGCTATGGTTAACTCTAGCATATTCGCTCTTAACTCTCAGAAACCGCTACCTTGGGACTTGACCCCAACCATTCAATTAGGTTATATTAGTATTGTATGATCATAGACACTTGAATCGGAAGTTGTGTATTGATTACGAAAACATCAAGATGGTGCTGCTACTGGGAGTGTTTTTACTTGAGAATTATTAGTAGAGTCGAATTTAGCTTTTGTTAGTCCTAGTTTACTTATTTAATTTTTAGTTTAGTTTTGTTTGTTTGTGTGAATATTTCAGGAAGTATTAGTGTGAAGCAATGGCAGCCACGTAGGCCATCAAGACGACATCGGAAACCTTAACGATGCAAATGAGCCTCATGCTAATGACCCCCATCTCATGGGCGGTATTGGTGCCATTAGCTTGCCTCCAGTAGAAGGAAATTTTGTATTTTACATCACGAGTACTATGTTGCAACTCTTGAAACTAAAGGGGTTTTCAGTGCATTGGCTCATGAAGACCCTAACGAGCACATTCAAAATTTCTTGGATGTGTGTGGACCATTCTCTTTCAAAAATATATCCCAAGAGTTGGTTCGTTACGGTTGTTCCCATTCTCTTTGATGGGAGAAGCGTGCAAGTGGCTAGCTGAATTGCCACACACTCAATCACTTCGTGGGAGGAGTTGGTCACCATATTTAATGTGCGATTTTTCCCTCCCTTGAAGATGATGACTCTTCGGGACAGTATCCAAAGCTTTAAGCATTTGGAGGGCGAGCCAATTCATGAGACTTGGCTACGATTCAAGAAGTTGGTGCTCCAATTCCCAACTTATGGCTTGCCTGACAACGTATTGCTGCAATATTTCTACCGGTGCCTAGAATCGGTGAACAAGGGCATTGCTGACCAACTTTCTCCAGGAGGTTTGATGCAACAGCCTTACGTGATAGCAGCTCAGCTATTGGATGGCATGACCACAATAAATCTTGTTTGGTACACACGTGAAGATCAAGTCTCCCCTCTTACATTCAAATTGACCAAGGAGCAGATGGAAAAAAATCAAGAGAGGGACAAAAACATGGCAAAGATCATGACACAACTTGACATTTTGTCCAAAAATGTAATGGGAGCTGGTGCTCGGGGTGTCAATGTTGTGGGGATCGGGTGTGCAAATCTGGAAGAGGCAAAGTTTGATACTTTGTACAATTAAGAGGTGAACTTCCTCGCCAACCAAGGCAGTGGTTATCGTTCAAACTACCCAAGGCAGAGTGGTAACCAAGGTTGGGATAGAGATGAAGGTTGGAAAGAGCGTGAATGGAGAGACCTTAATCCTAATTGGAAGGATGGGGAGAAGGATAAGTATGTGCCTCCCCACAAGCACCAAAAGATAAAGGATTCGAAGGGTGGTTGGTCTAAGGACATGTTGACCCTTAGCCAGACCGTTACCTCCCATTTAGTATCAATCAAGTAGCTGGAGACCGAAATGGGTCAGATGTCATCTCTCTTAAATCCGAGACAAAAAAAGGTTTGCCTAGTGACACTATGGTCAACCCCAAGAATGAGGTTTGTAGGTGGACTTGCATCGTGCCACGATATTAACTAAGGTGTTGTTTGGGAGGCAACCCAAAACCCCTTATTGCTCTTTATTTGTGTTTTGGTAAAATAATGGTGTTTTGTTTGTACAGGTTAAAGTGTGGAAAGTTCAGGGTGGCGAGCAAGAGGTCCGGTCGGCGAGTCGCCAAAGAGTTCGGTGAGCCCGACTAAATCTGCCGTTTGACTCAAGATATCTTCAAAGTGGAGTCTGTAAAACTCGGAGAGCCTAGGAAATTATTTGTGAATCGTCGACCATGCCAGTGATCTCAACAGAGACCATCGTTGAGACCCCCACACTCACTGGAGCTTCTGTAAAATTTGGTGAGGTAAATGAACACTCGGCGAATCACCAAAAGGATAGGCGAGGTCAACTAATGTCACCGAATGGGAAAAAATTGGATGGTTTTGCAAGCCAAAGGTTTAAAAGTTTCAAACTCATTCACTTTCCCTCACTTTTTATCTTCCCAAACTCACATTCGCACGCTAGTTCCCCTATTTTGCATTTTTAGAGTTTTTTAGTGCTGATTTGTGCTCAGAATTGGATTACATTGCCGCCTAGCATTTCAATCTTCTTTATATCGACACTAAAGGTTGGTTTCCTATGCCCCGAGTTTATTTTATCAAAAATTATACTCATTTGCAATAGACTAATCTTGTTGAAGTGTTCTGATCCTGCCTGATAGGATTAGATTGTTTACATGCGTGATTTAATTTGATAAACTTGCTCGAGTAGTTGTGACTGTTGAATTCCCGTAATTGTATGCCTTAAACTGGATTAAAATTAGAGGGTTTGTGTTTTGGTGTTATGGGTCCTACCTTAATTTAACTAGTGCGTGATTTGATTTTGTTTTCGGGGGTTGCGTGGTTAAATTCGAGAAGTTGGGTTGAAAATAGGCACATTGGGCCATTTGGCGAGCTGGGTCGATCTTGCCAAAACACTCAGCGGTTTGCCTAATGTCCCTATCTCACCCTTGATTTTATGCTTTATTTGATGATTGATTATGTAACCTTCGACGAGAAGCTTGATGTCGCCAAAAGCATTCGGCGACTCACCGAAAGACTTTTGTTTCGCCCTCTGTCTGCACCTTTGAACCTTTATGCACTGGAACTTTTGGTGGGCCTGTCATTGTTTGCCGAAAGCTATCAGCGACATGCCGAATGGTTCCCCCCAACGCCTTCTTGCTGCAGTTTTAGAGTTAATTCCTTTGGCGAGCTCGATCTAGATCGCCCAAGAAATTTAGTGATTCTCCCTCTGGTTTGGCAGTCTGCCTGAAATTGTTCTGCTGTGCTTTTGTTTAAGTTTTTCTAACTTCTGTTCGAGATTTTGCAGACATGACTAAATCAAAAGCTGCTGAAATAATAACACCAGCCCAACAAAAGTCTAAAGGGATTGTGATTAATGAGGATGCAACTACATCTAAAGGCAAAGCTACGAAACTACCCACAGTTACTGGGAAAGGCAAGGGTAAGAGGCCCACTTCTACCAGGAAGACCATTACCCTAGACCCTAATATTCCTTCGTGGACCCGGGGATTCTGCAGAGCGGTGCATGTCTTTTTAGCGGACTCACACTCAGCAGAACTTGGTGAATATGGCACTTCTGTTCCTCTTGAGGTGACCTCGGGCACTGATGCCCAGGTTCATGGTGAGTCATCGGGCACTGATGCCCGGACAAACGGAGCGACTGTGTAGACAGGACCCCCGCTTTACCTCCCTCTCTGTTTTGCTTTACTTCACTGTTGGATAATCCTTATTTGCATTTGAGGACACATTTTTTTTATTTTTGGTGGGGTGAGGCTTACCTTTGTGTGCTTATTATAACTCTTGTTTTGTTTATACATTGGGTTTTTAGCTTAACTTGTGTTGACACTGCTTTTTGTGGAAGGTTTGAGCTTGCGGCTCCTTGATTTTCAACCCTTCCGAAAAAAAATTGGGTTGTTCTTTGGCAAATTTGAGTATCGATACCGATCAATACTGATAACTCGAATAGTGCTCATAATCGAACAAACATGAATGTCCGGCTACGATGAGGCCAAATAAAGTTGCACAGACAATATGTGAACTCTGTGCATCTCGTTCTTACAAGCCAATTATCAAATCGAGTCTCTTGTGATGATCATTGCACACTAGAGAAAGTCTGGAGTATTGTTTGACTTTAGTGTCGATGCCTTGTGTGATGAGCTTACTATGAACCATGCATGATAACACCTAGAATTTGCTCTGTTGGTCCGGTCAACTAAGTAAGGTTGTCTCTTGAGATGATCTTACGCAACTTCGAAGAGTTTGAGCCAATTTGGCATATACCTCTTTTGTGGCCCACCTTGTGAGTGTGTGAACCTCTTTTGAACACCCCTTGAGCCTTACCTTTCTTTGGAAGAAACTTGATGAAAACATGACCTTTCTTAAATCCACTACCCATAATCCTCATGATTTGTGGTTGATTGAATAGCCAACTTATGCCAAAAGCCTAAGTTGGGGGTGTGGTGAAAAGAGAAGGCAACTCAAGAAGTTCAAGAAAATTCCCCTTTAACCCATGGTTTTGAGAAATATGGAACCCCTCCATATAAAAAAAGAGAAGGGAAAGAAAAGAAAGAAAAATAAAAAGAATGAAAAAGTTCTGGAATAAAGTATAAAAGAAATGGGGTTTCCGAACAATCCATGGAAAGTGAATAATGGGATGACTTCTGAGCACTAAAGAAAATGATGAAAGAAGAGGAAAGGAAGTGTTGGGAGCAACACATTTCATGAGAATGAAAGTCACTGAGCCTAAATGATCATACCTTTACACTCAGCCCCATTACAAGCCTTGAAAAAACCTTTCTGAGTTTGAGTGAGCTGAAACAATTGTCTACTGGAAAATATGGGTAAACCTATAGGTGAAAGCATGCATTGTGTTCTTCTTTGGGAGTGTGAGCGTTGCATTTGATTCCAGAACTTTAAATTGTTGCACCATTGTGTGTGAATATGGAATCATTCTTTTTTGTGAGGGCATTTGATTTCCTTTGTTGAGCTTGAACTTGCATTTGAAGCAAGTATAGTGAGCTTGAGATTCTTCGATAATGGTGTGTCACAACTCAAAACTTTGAGTGCACATCTAATCTTCGCATGAGTAAATTGAGTCTTATTTGTGCATTCATGATTGAGTCTTGTGTAGCACTGTTCAAGACATCCTTTTTGAACTGCCGAATTTGAGTTTTACTTGAGGACAAGCAAAAGTTTAAGTTGGGGGTGTTGATGAGTTCACAATTTGGACTCATTTAGGGCTTCATTTTAATAGAATTAGTGTCCTCAAATGCACATTTTGTCTCAATAACTGATGTAAATCCTTAAGTTTTAGGTATTTGGAGTTTGATGCAAGGCATGGACATTACTTGGCAATAAGGAACAAAACGGCTGAAAAGACGAAGAAAAGAAGGCTTGAGGATCGCCTAATGCATTTGGCGAGTCGCTGAATGGCCGTAACCTTGTCCAAAGTTCCAGTGTGATGAGCCCTGAAGGAAAAGATCAAGTCGGCGATGAAAAGGAGCAGTCAGCACGTCGCCGAATAGTTCCGCGAAGCAGTACTATATTGCCCAATGATCCAGAATGCAAAGATGCTGAAGGCAAAAGTTGAAAGGAGATGAAGCAGACCAAAGGGAAGATCGCCGAGTGCATCGGCGATCCCGACTAACTGCACCGAATAATCCTTCGCAGCATATTTTTAGACAACTATAAACACTAGTTTGAATTCTTATCTTAGTATGAAATTTCAGATACAACAATTTTATTTTCTAAGTTTTCAAGTAGAGAATATTTTTCTTATCTTTTGAAGATTTGAAGACTTCCAATTCCAAGAAATTGGAAGTGGGTGTTGAAGATTCTTCATCTTAGACTCGATTGAAGTGAATATAAATCATACCTAGTTGATGTTACTTCGATTTGGTATCATTTTCTTCCTTTTCTCTATGTCTAGCTAAAATCCCAATTCTTGGGGTGTGATTTTGTGAATATGGGTTAAATTTCCAGTTGGGTATTTCTTATTGTTAGTCGATTTATTATTTAAATATGATTTCGTTTAGTAGTTTTGTTTGAACTTAATGGGGTTGTAGTTACAAATACAATTTCATCTTAGTGTTTTTGGCTTGCTCGAGAGAGAGGTTTTAAAACTAAGACTACTAAATCGATAGCCGGTGGTTATTGGATCGTCATGGGTTCAGCTCGAGAGAGTGAATCCTAGGCCTTTTCCCACACATTCATCTCAAGAGAGTGAATGGGCTAAGGCGGAGGTTGTGCTTAAAAGCGGCAACTCGGTGTTCGAGAGAAACCGAGTTGATTCGGGGTAAGTTGCTCGAGAGAGAATTTACACCCACTAAAGTCTAGCCTGGTTTTAAATGTTCAGCAATTGATTATCAATAGCATTTACCTGATTGTGTAGTTTATCCCATATTCCTATCACATCCCAAGAATCACGTCTCCTATTTTTGCATCTTTGTATTTTCCCTGTTTTAGTTGTTAATCGACTACAAAGCCCCCATTAATAATTGACATTCGTGTCAACCCCTTAATTTATTATGTTTTTACTCGATAATGTTTTTAGCTATGGTTAACTCTAGCATATTCACGCTTAACTTTTAATTCTCAGAAACCGATCCCTTCGGAATCGACCACAACCCATTCGGTTGGGTTATATTAGTATTGTACGATCGTAGACACTTAAAATAGAAGTTGTGTCTTTATTACGCAAACATCAGCCAACCCTGAGGGAATAATACAAGTCGGCGCCAAAAAAGAGGCAGTCAGCGAGTCGCTGATCAATTCCACGCTGACATGACTGATCGCCTAATGTTACAGGACTAGAGGATGCTGAGAGCCAATGCAAAAAGGTGATAGGAGAGAGCAAAGGGCGTTTCGCCATACCACTCGGCGAACCTGACTTACCTCGCCTAATGGCCCTCATGGCTAATTTTTTGCGACTATAAATTGGATATTAAACTGTTAATTCAGTGTGGAAAGTTAGCTTGCTACAATTTTTAGAATAGTTTTTCTTTCGAAGTTTAAGAGTTTCCTTGTAGACTTGAAGGCTTTTTGAGACTAAATTCAGATATTTTGCAAGTGGGTTACGAATTTTCTTCAATTTGGAGCCTTGTAAAGGCTTTAACACTCTTACCCAGTTGATGGCTAATTG
This sequence comes from Solanum piurae, assembly GCA_029582685.1. NCBI lineage: Eukaryota > Viridiplantae > Streptophyta > Magnoliopsida > Solanales > Solanaceae > Solanum > Solanum piurae. The sequence goes on from JAJOOO010001722.1 coordinate 50,565, forward strand.
ATTTGGTAACCGTTCTTACCTTTTTATGATGTTTGGTTAAAACCTCAATTCTTGGGGTGTGATCATGTGATTATGGGTTGAATTAGTTTATGGGTATTGTTAATTACTAGTTTAAATGCTATATTGAATTGGGTTTAATTTTTAGTTGTGGTTTAATTTATGAATTGTAGTTGCAAATGCAATTCTAATTTTTGTGTTCTTAGCTTGCTCGAAAGAGAGGTTTTAGAACCAAGGCTATTGATTAATGGTTTGTATGTATTGGGTTGATATGGGTTAAGCTCGAAAGAGTGAATCCTAAACTCAATCCTACCAATCTAGCTCGAGAGAGTGGATGAATTAAGGTGTGGGTTGTTCTTTATTTTGGTGCTTGTTGATGTTCGAAAGAAATTACCTGATTCGGGGTAGTTGTTCGAGAGAAAGCTATCTCCCTTATAGTCTAGCCTACGCATTGAAATTTAGCTATTTACTAGTAGTTTCAATTACACATATAGCGAAATTTTCCTATAATCGATCACATCCCAAGAATTATTCTCAGTATTGTTATTTTAGTTTTGAGTGACTTCATTGTAGTTGATGCAAACAAAAACCTCCATCTGACATTCGTGTCACCTTTCTGATTTTTTTCATGTCTTTTCTGATAATTTCTATTCCTATATCCAGTTAGATCACATTTGTACTTCTTAATCAAATTTGAACATGTACCACTCCCTGTGGGATTCGACCCCAACTTATTTGTTGTATTTTATATTGTTTAACGATCGTTTGTACCTAGAATTGGATGAGGTGTGTTTAAAATTATTTTAGTGAAGTTGAATTGTGATCTTTTTGGCTATAGTTGAATCTACTTACTTTAATTTTTTGTTTTATGTTGCTTGTGTTGAACAGAGGAAGAGATGAGCATAAACGGGAGCAATGGTAGCCAAGTTGGCCACCAAGACGATATTGGGAACATCAATGATGTAAATTACCGAATTACATTGGGTGGTGTAGGAGCAATACGTCTGTCTCCAATCGAAGGGACTGTCGTCTTCCATGCCACTAGCACAATGCTACAGCTCATCCAAAGGAAGGGTTTATATGGAGGATTGGCTCATGAAGACCCACATGAACATATTCGAAACTTCGTGGACGTTTGTGGTCCGTTCTCATTCAAGAACGTATCACAAGAATCAGTCCGTCTCAGGTTGTTTTCATTCTCTTTGATGGGTGAGGCTAGTAAATAGTTGGTTGAGTTGCCAAGGGATTCCATCAATTCTTGGGATGAGCTCACTACCGCATTCTATGTGTTATTCTTTCCCCATCAAGGATGATGACACTTAGGGATAGTATTCAAGGTTTCAAATGTCACGACCCGAGAGCACCCCCTAGTCGTAACACGGCGTACTCGACCCCGAAGGGGTCTTATACAAGCCTCATAGTATTCATTCATCGCATAGGTAATAAAAATAGTGCAGTATTAAAACTTATCATAATAAAACCAACAATCAAAAACTCATTTATAAAGTAGCGGAATACTAAAGTCTCACATGGCCATCTTAGACAAAACATTATGCAAGATAGGGTCATGGCCCTTTACAATCGAAGTATTGACAATAGTCTCAAAACATAAAAGAACTAGAAATCATGAAAAGTCCTTGTCCTCGGACTATGAGGACATACCCAAAAGATGTCTTGAAAGAAGTCTAGTCCAAGCTCCAACTATAGAGAGATACTCAATTACCGCAACCCATACTTGTAGTTAAAACATAGAAGAAGAATGGGGTTAGCACATAAAGTACTAAGTATGATGACCATTCAAAAATATGCTTAAAAGGACATTTGTTTGAAAGACATGCTTTTATGCTATTTTGGTAAAACTTCATGAAATACAAGTATAAGAGATATTCAATCATAACCAATATACAAGTCATTTATCACAATAGAGACATGTTCAACATATATAACCCATTACCTTTACATAACCCTTCACTTAAAGTAGCCCTTCGGCTATACCTTGTGAAATGTATGGATAGTGTCCCATACCACTATCCATACTAAGGCACCACCCGAAGGTCACCAAAAGTGAACATTCCATTCAACCTTTCCACCTTAAACAATATACGTTCATAAAGACATAAATATTATATAATAAATGATCATCACATAAGGACCATCACCTACGATAACACTAAGTCACACTTGTGCAATGTGCAAGTAGCATCCCATACTACTACTCACACTAAGTGCTCCCTTGAAGTCACCATAGGCTAGGCACATTCATACTCAACAAGTTATAAAAAGGAAGTACTCATATATACAATCCAAACATAGCATGCATTCTTTCATTACACATATAAGCATTGAAGTCACCATTCATTAACCTCATTAAGAACACCTTCATTCATTAGACACAAGATCAACATTTTTCATTAACAAGATCATAAGAGTCCATTCATTCATCAACATTTTAAGGAACACACCATGACCTTTTTCAAATGCCTACTTGTGTAATGTATAGATGGCGTCCCATACCACCACCCAAACTAAGTAGTACATCCTTAAGAAGCCATGGTTCATTAAAATTATTGTGGGGGTAATCCTTAACCGACATAGACCATGAGAGCTTGACATGGAATCGCGGTGTCACCCTCACCGGATAAGGGACTCCTACTTGACTAAGGTAACACCATTGTTCTTTAGCTTAAGTGGATCCACTATCTAAACATATATGGGCATATAATTTAAGGGATAGGTAGATTGCTACTAGATACCCCACCTCAACTCATGGATGAGCATCCATCTCAAGAGATTGCTACTAAGTACCCCGCCTCAACTCCCGGATGAGCACCCATCTCAAGCCATATCCACTCAGTGCTTAAAATTATTCCCCACAAAGTACATTACATTCATTACATTAATTCAATTATGAGATAAGGGATTGCTACTAGATACTCCGCCTAAACTCCCGGATGAGCATCCATCCCAAACCCAACATTCATTCATTCATTGAAAAGCTCATAGATTCAAAGATGAGAATAGATTTTCACCTAAGAACCCCCTTATTGTGAGAAAGTACTTTCACAACAAGTCATTGTCATTCATTAGAGTACAATATGAGAATAACCTTTTCAAATAGTAGTTCATCATTAACATTATCATTGAACTTTATTCATTCATTCATTCATTCAAGTGTGTGTTTGTATGTGAGTATAGCCTTTCACATAATTATCATCATTCACATGTGTTAATAGAGAGATAACATTCAATCGTAACACTATTAGCTTCTAAACATGATCATCTTTCATTCATTTAGATCACACACATGTTTTACATCACATTCATATATACCACATCATGATAATACTTCAATTACCCACACTATGGCTTCAAGGCCATGATCACAATGTTCATAATAAGTAAACACCTCCACCTTTCAAGTGGATCAACAATTCTAACACAATTCTACTTTAACGTGAGATTAGGTCAAACTTTTGCTTTCAAGGCTATGATAAAAAATCCTCAATTCACCATAATTAGGCATAGATGTTGATACAATTCAATAATCTAAATCAATTTAGGCATAATTCATCAACATTCATTCATAATCAACAAACCCACTTCATAGGGCACAATTTAGAAATTAAGAAGAATCATGGGGTCATAGAGTAAAATCATCAATTAAACATCAATATAATCATAATTTGACATTAGTTAACCTTTAAATTGTTTGATGAAAGAACCCATGAGATTGGGTGAAAACCTAGATTTTCATGAATTGAAATCATATTTGAATTGGCTCCTTGAATGGAAAATTAGACAAGGATCAAGACCACCATACCTTGCTATTGCTTCCCACGAAATCCCCTTGAAAATTCCTTTGAAAACCTTGAATAAATTGACCTTGGAAGCTTGGAGTCTTCATCTTCTATGGAGGTTCTAGAGAGAGATCTTTTGGAGGGTAAGGGTAGTTTGAATTTGGGGTTTTGTAATAATAAATTCTTACATAGGTTTAATCACTTTTAATACTCTTAAAATACCTAAATAAACATAAAATAACCGTTCATACTCTTATTAGAATTTGGGGTGAATTTACTAATTCACCTCCACATAAGCCAAACCAAACCAGACTTGCAGGTGCCAAACGAAGGCTCCCCATCCACGGATCGTGGATGGATTGACGCCCCATCCTGTTCCTTCATGGTTCTGGTCAGAGACTCACATTTTGGGGGCCTGACCTACGGAGGCCATCCACAGGGCATGGATGAACCTACGGGGCGTGGTCCCCTTCCGTAGGTCACCACAATTTGGCCAACTTATTTGTTTCAGGGGGTCTTGGAGGGTTAAACTTAGGATCCTCCTCAAGGACCCCAAGGGTGGTCCTTGGGGAGTCGTACCTTGACGTTTGACCCCTAAACTCCTCAACCATGACTCGGGACAGCATCAAACACCATCAAACCTCACATCAAACTAAAACGCACTTACGTTAGGCTCTAGTTTCACTAGTTCATTTTTAAGGTCGTTACATCAATAACTTGGAAGGTGAACCTATCCATGAGACGTGGTTAGGGTTTTAGAAATTGGTACTTCACTGTCCAACCCACAAGGTGCAGAATCCTATATTGCAGCAGTACTTCTATAGGAGCTTAGACTCGGTGAACAAAGGAGTTGCTGATCAACTTGTTCCCGGTGGTATAATGCAACATCCCTATGACGTACCGTCTTAGCTTCTTGATGGTATGTCCATTATCAATAGGGATTGGTACACTCCTGAAGACCAAGTGTCTCCTCTCACTTTTAGAATGACAAAAGAGCAGATCGAAAAGGATCAAGTGAGAGACCAAAACATGGTCATAATGATGACCAGACAGGATATCTTGGCTAAAAATGTCATGGGTGTTTGTACAAAGAGTGTTAATGTTGTGGGTGTTTGGTGGAGTAAACACTGATGAAACACAACTCTAAGCATTGTACAATGAGGAAGTGAACTTCCTAGCCAATCAACGAGGAGGTTATCATGCAAACCACCCAAGACCGGGTAGAAATCAAGGTTGGAATAGATATGAGGGCTGGAAAGACCGTGACAGAGATTGGCGTGATCGTAACTCCACTTGGAAGGAAAGATATGGTGATAAGGATAGTTACGTCCCTGTAACGACCTGTAAAATGAATAAGTGAAACTATAGCCTAACTAGTGTGTCTTGGAGTTGTTGTGAGGTTTGAGGGTGTAAAATGTTGTCCCGAGCTTTGGTGGATGGGTTAAAATTCAAGGTACAACTACCCAAGGACCACCCTAGGGGTCCTTGAGGAGGACCCTTAGCCTAACCCCAAGGCTGCCCCAAAAAAAAGAGAAGAGTTGCCAAAATGAGGGTGACCTACGAAAGGGGTCCACGCCCCGTAGGTCCATCCATGCCGCGTGGATGGCCTCCGTAGGTCAAGCCCCCAAAAGACCACTCTCTTATCCAGACCACAGACAGCCAGGATGGCTCGTGGTCCCACCCACGGTCCGTGGGTGGTGGTCGTGGTTCACCTATGCAATTCTACAGTTAGTTCGGCCAATGTGGGGGTCATTTGGTAAATTCATGTTAAGTCTATTTTTGTTGGGGGAAGGTTTTAACTAGTTATTTATGGTATTTTAGGGGTTTTAAAGTATTAAAACATATTTTAGACCTCATTATTTCAAAACCCAAAATATAAACCTCCCCTCCCCTCCCCTCCAAAAGTTCTCTCTAGAAACCTCCATTGGAGGTGAAGACTTCAAGCTTCCAAGGTCAAGACTTCAAGATTTTCAAGGGATATTCATGGGATTATTCCATTAAAGGTGTGGTGGTCTTCATCCTTGACTTAGTTTCTTTCAAGGAACCAATTTCAAAGTTGATTTCAAGTCTCCAATGTTACCTCAAAACCCTACTTTTCACTGTATGCATGGGTTTGATTCAAAACGATTTCTAAAGGCATTATTGCATTGAATTATGAATGAATTGTGGATTTAAAGATGAATTAAGATTATTTCTTCCTAGAACCCATGTTTTTCCCCAAATTCCTAAATTGTGATTTGTGATTGGGAATTGATTGATTATGCAAGTATGTTGAATTGTTGATGTTTATATTGAGTTAACTGGTTGAATCATGTCAATTTCATTATCTATTGTAGTATCTTGTATTTATGGATTGATGTTGGTTTATAGCCTTGAAGGCAAGCTTCATGAAGAATCTATGTATGATTATGAAGTGAAGTATGTGTGTGTAATCTAAATGAATGTATTATGATCATGTTTAGAAGGTACTTGTGTTATGATTGAATGTTATTTCTCAACTAACACCTATGAAGGATGAGGCTATATGTGAAAGCTAATTCTCACATACACACACTCATAATGACTAATTAATGAAGTTTTCTATGATAATGTTAATGATGATGGGTTGATTGAAAGGCTATTCTCAATTGTAATCTCATGAATGATAATGACATGTTGTGAAAGGACTTTCTCATAATATGGGGATAGGGGAAAGTCTATTCTCATCTTTGAATCTATGAGCTTTCCATTGAATGAATGAATGTTGGGTTTTGGATGGATACTCATCCATGAGTTGAGTTGGAGTATCTAGTAAAAATCTCTTATCCCATAATGAACGAATGTAATGAATGTTAAGTACTCCGTGGGGAATAATGCTAAGCACCGAGTGGATATGGCTTGAGATGGGTGCTCATCTGTGAGTTGAGGCGGGGTACCTAGTAGCAATCTCTTGAGATGGATGCTCATCTGTGAGTTGAGATGGGGTATCTAGTAGCAATCTCCCTATCCCTTAAACTATGTTCCCACATAGATCTGGCTAGTTGATCCACCTAAGCTAAAAACAATGGTCCTACCTTAGGCAAGTAGGAATCCCTTATCGTGAGGGTGATACCGGTCCATAAATTGCTCACATGATCTATGTCGGTTAAGGCTTACCCCACAAAGAATGTTAATGAACTATGGCTTCTTAAGAATGCACTACTTATTGTGGGTTGTGGTATGGGACGCTATCCATGCATTGCACAAGTAGGCTTTGAGAGAGGTTGTGGTGTGTTCCTTATAATGTTAAGTGATATGAATGTGCTCTTATGATGATGTGTTTATGAGAATGTTGATCTAATGTCTAATGAATGAAGGTGCTCTTAATGTAATGAAGCTAATGAAGAATGTTGACTTATATGGTTAATGTAATGATGCATGCTATACTTGGATTGTATTATGAGTTACTTCCTTGTTATGACTTGTTGTATATGAATGTGCCTTGTCTATGGTGACTTCAAAGGAGTACTTAGTGTGAGTAGTAGTATGGGACGCTACTTCCACATTGCACAAGTATGACTTAGAGTTGTCTTAGGTGATGGTCCTTGTGTATTGATATGATGTATGAAGGGTTTATGTCTCTTATGTATGTGTATTGTGTAAAGATGGAAAAGTTGAATGGTAAGTTCACTTTTGGTGACCTTAAGGTGGTACTTTAGTGTGGATGGTGGTATGGGACGCTATCCATACATTGCACAAGGTATAGCTTGAGGGTTACTTGAAGTGAAGGCTTAATGTGAAGGTAATGGGTTATATGTTGATTATGTGTCTAATGTGGTTAAGTGATCACTGCAAGAAAATGTACATACGACGACATTAATTTGGTGACATTTGAAACAAATGTCGGAAAATAAAGAATTTCACGATATTTAAGAACAAAATGTCATAAAACAATGACATTTGATGTCAAATATCGTAAAAATAATTAAATTTGGAATCAAATATCATAAAAATAATGACATTTGGTCCAAAATGTCACTATGATAATGACATTTATTGCAAAATGTCGTTGTTTTTAGCTACATTTAGCGAAAATGTCATATAAATGATGACATTTGCTACAAATGTCGAATATAATATGACATTTATTACAAAATGTCATTTGTTTTACTGACATTTAGAAAAAATATCGCTTAAATAGTGACATTTAATATAAATATCGAATATATTATGACATTTACCGCAAAATATCATTGATTTTAGTGACATTTAGAAAAAAATGTCACTAAAATGGTGACATTTGTTGTAAAATGTCATTGATTTTTGTGACTTTTAGCAAAATTATTTCTAAAACAGTGACATTTAATACAAATGTCGAATATATTATGACATTTATTGCAAAATATCGTTGATTCGATCGACATATAGTGCAAATGTCGCTAAAACAGTGACATATTTATACAAATATCGAATATATTATGTCATATGTTGAAAAATGTCATTGATTTTTATGACATATGATGAAATGTACTGTTAAATCCAAAGGCGGACCCACATGGGTTAATGAACCCCCTCGGCAAGAAATTACACGGTATATATAGGGTAGATTTTTTGTATTTCAATAACAAAGAGAAATTGATGGTGCAGTGGCAAGTCCCTGTGAAATTAAATTGTATGTCAATGGTTCGAATCTCTGTGTAAGCATTTTATCTTTCTTCTTTTTTTCCATTTTTTTTTTAGTTTTTATTTTATTTTCAGTTCTGTCTTTCAAGTTCTTTTTTACTTATTTTTTACTTTCAGAAACGTCCTAAAAGTTCTTTGGTTTTAAACCTAAAAGAATTCAAGGTTCCCATTTCTAAAAGCTTATTTACACGTTTATAATTTTATTTTTCGAACCCCCTAAAAGAAAATCCTGAGTCCGCCGTTGGTTAAACATATTATTAGTCGCTAATTACGGATATTTACACCTAATTTTTAAAATCTAATTATTTTTTAAAAATTATTCATCATTATATATGAATAAAGTTAGACCAAATTTGCCCCAGATTATATCATTTGAACAAAAATTACTTTATGATAAAAATATCTCGTTTTTACCCTCGTTGTTATTAAAATGGCTCAAGTTTATTTTTTATGAGCAAATGTAATTTGAGTTTGTTACAATACCCGTTGTGGAAGAAGAAATAACATTTTCTTGTTATTCTAGAGAAGTTGAAAGATCCCGAAAGATTGATGTATTTGTCAATTGAACCTCATCTTCGTGTAATATAAAGCTACATAAATGAATACTATTAGGCAGCTCTCATTGGTCAAGGTTCCTATTTATTATTATTTTTTCCTCACTTTTATGACAATTTTTTCTATTTATTTATTTTTTATTATTGTAAAAAATGAATGTGACAATTACCACCCCATTTATTCATATTCTTTCATATAAAAAAATTAATTGTTTTTATTTTCGTTACTCCCATGATTTTTGATAATCATAACTCCTAAATCATATTCAAGTGCATGTTTATGATATCTTTTCAAATTCCATATTATGTCCTATAAATAGAGGCATTAGAAATTATGTTACAAAAGAAATGATCAATTTTTAATGTATAGTAAAGATATGAATTATCTAGGTAAAGCATGTTCTTAAGATATGTATAGTATTTTATAGTTTATACATTACTTTCTGATTTACTACTTATATGAGATTTGATTAATTTTTTAAGATCTATTTTTTTGTTAAATGAAATTTTTTCATCTTCTCCATAATATTCGTCTTTTGATAAACGGATCGAACTTCAATCTAACGATTTAGTGAGAAAAATCTAAACATGCTCCCATAATATATATTATCGGTGTAAAGGTATAATTTTATTTTAATTTACATGTAAGTTGTATTTTTAGTTATATGAATTTTACTGTAAGAACTTGACAAGAGTTTCAATCAATTCAAATTTCAGTATATTAATTATGTGAGAAAATGATCAAAATGATCCTTGATGTATAGGGGTTGAATTATTTTGGTCCTTCATATATATCACCTTATCAAAATAGTCCTTCATGTATATAGAAAAAAAAAAATTTAGTCCTTAACCCTAAAACGAACCATAAAAGTAAAAAGAGAGGTTACATTTAACGGTGGGTCCCTCGCTATTGACACCCAACATGTCTCTTCT
>JAJOOO010001724.1:0-10771 GCA_029582685.1 Solanum piurae
ATGGCACCAGCAGAGTTGAAAGAATTGAAAGAGCAGTTGAAAGATCTCCTAGATAAGGGTTTCATTCGACCAAGTGTCTCACCTTGGGGCGCTCCGGTTTTGTTTGTGAGAAAGAAAGATGGTTCCCTACGGATGTGTATAGATTACCGCCAGTTGAACAAGGTTACCATCAAGAATAAGTACCCTCTTCCGAGGATCGATGATCTTTTCGATCAGCTTCAGGGTGCCACCTATTTTTTTGAAAATTGACCTCAGATCAGGCTATCATCAATTAAGAGTAAGGGAGGGTGATATTCCAAGGACAGTTTTCAGAACCAGATATGGTCATTATGAGTTTTTATTCATGTCCTTTGGTTTGACAAATGCACCGGCACCTTTTATGGACTTGATGAATAGAGTCTTCAAAACTTATTTAGATATGTTCGTTAGTGTCTTTATCGATGACATACTAATCTATTCAAGGAATGAAGAAGATCATGCTAGTCATCTCAAAATAGTTCTTCAGACTTTGAAAGATAAGGAGTTGTATGCCAAGTTCTCTAAGTGTGAGTTTTGGCTTAAGTCTGTGGCATTCCTAGGCCACATTGTTTCCGGTGATGGTATTAAAGCTGATACTCGGAAAATCGAGGCAGTACAGAATTGGCCTAGACCCACGTCTCCAATGGATATTAGGAGTTTCTTGGGTTTAACTGGCTATTATAGAAGGTTTGTAGAGGGGTCCTGTGGTATTAAAGAAAATAGTCTATTGCATCTCCTTTGACCAAGTTGACTCAGGAGGCAGTGAAATTTCAATGGTTCGAAGCTTGTGAGGAAAGTTTTCAAGAATGAAAAGAGGAGTTGACTATTTGCCAGTTATGATGATTTGGTTCTTGAGTACATGCTGGGTGTCTGAATCTAAATGAGTTTGAGACCAATAGTCGAGTTAGGCGAATAGAGGTGTGAGGAGATAAGCTAGAGTTGGCTGCTGTAGTTTTCACTTTGAAAATATGGCGTCATTGTTGTATGATGTTCATGTGGGTGTGTTTACCGATCTCAAGAGACTACAAAATGTGTTCACTTCGAATGAGCTTAATCTCAGACAGAGAGAGTGTGATTAAAGTACTCAGAGATGATGACATGAGATGAGTTTCTTGAGCAGCTTATCTATAGGTAGCACCGACCATGTTGAGAAAGAACAGAGAGAATTAGCAAGAGATGTGCACAGACTTGCACGCCTGGGAGTTAGTCTTATGGATTCCACAAGGAGGAATAATGATGATGAATGGGTCTGACCTATCATTTGTGCCAGAAGTAAAAGGTGAGAAAGACCCAGACCCTATCTTGCTGGAATTTCAGACAGAATGTTCATAAGCAGGAACGACTTTTGAACAAGGGGGAGATGGTGTTTTGAGGTATCAAGGTAGATTGTGGGATTGGTTTCATAAGAGATGATTACCTATCTTACATGGAGTTGCTTACAACGATAGTTACCATTCTAGCATCCAAATGGCTCGCTATGAAGCTCTTTATGGGAGGAGATGTAGATCTCCTTTTGGATGGTTTGAAGTTAGTAAAGCAGGGTCGATAGATCCAGAGTTAGTTCATCAAGCTATGGAGGAGGTGAAAGTTATTCGAGAAAGGTTGAAAATGGCACAGAGTCGTCAAAGCTCCTACACTGAAGTTAGGAGGAGGGCGTTAGAGTTCGGAGTAGATGATTGGGTATATTTGAAAGTTTCACCCATGAAGAGAGTTATGAGGAGATTCCTGTTCAGATTTTAGATCGCCAAGTTCGTAGATTGAGGACGAAAGATGTAGCATCAGTCAAGGTCCTTTGGAGGAACCAATTGGTTGAGGAAGCTACTTGGGAAGCCGAAGAGGACATGAAAAAGAGATATCCACATCTCTTTGAATCCGGAGGAAATGCAGATTAAGGTATTAATTTCCTTCTTGGTGCTCTTTAACTTATAATGAGCATGTTGTTGTTGTTGTTGTTGTTGGCATTGTTGCTTGTTGGGTGTTTGCATTTGATGTTACCCCCCTAGCCTAGTAAGAGTAATCTCATTCGAGGATGAATGTTCCCAAGGGGGAGATATTGTAACATCCGGCAATTTGAAATAACTATGTAGAGGCTTGAAAATTGGAAAGAGTCATTTTGGAAAGAATTTAAAAATCTGGAAATTTGGTTAAGTGTGGGAAAAAGTGAGTTTTTGGCCAACTTTGAACAGTCATAACTCCTAGATCAGGATGAGTTAGGTGTAGTTCCAGTTATGTTTGCGAATATCGTGGAATGATCTTTCCAACGCCGTCGAGTTTGCTCGATTCCGAGTTCGTATGAGTGAGTTACGCCCTTTGGAAGTTGGGCAGTTGGTACAAGAAGTCAGCCGGAAATTTTAACGGCATTTTGGTCTTTTCCCTAACCAATTCTTTTGGATATATGTATGTGTTAGGCTTATTTTGGATCAGTTTTTCCCCTTTGTTTTAAAGAGTGAGAGTTAGGGCTTGGGAGAGAAGAGAACAAGAAGAGGAGAAGAGAGAAAGAAGAGGAGAAAGAGAAGAGCAAGCAAGGAAATCATCGTGGATATCGTCGGGGGTGATCCCTACTAGGTATGTGAGTTCATAGTGGTGGGTTGATTCTTTCCCCCACACGTCAAACTCATTTTATTTTCAAGAAAGGAATGGTTGAGTTGTTGAAGTTGTAGTTGTGTTGAAGTTCTTGTTGGTTTGGGACATGATTTGGTTGTGTTTTGAGTTGAAATCTATAGTATGTTGAGGGGTTTATGATTCCAAGTGTTTGTGGCTGAGACCATTGAAGTTAAGGAGGTTTAGGGTTGGAAAGAAAGGAAGGAGGAAGGTCGGGCTGCTTGCAGGGAGCAAGTCTGCGTCGCGGCTGTGTTCCCTCTGTGAACAAAAAGCTGCTCCTCATCGCTGACAGGGGGCGGACTCCACTGTTTTCATAATTTAATTTCGTAATTTTTCTTAAGTTTAGCTGTCCTAAATCATTCCTAAACATCATGAGGTCTTTCCAACACAAATCATGATCCTTAAATCCATAATTCAATTCAAGGAAGTTAGGATCAAAGTTAAGTCTAGAAGTTAAGCATTTAAATCAAAACAAGTTTTCAAAGTTGTTTAAGAGACTTCATTGAATGTTTTAACTTCATTTTTAGGCTCAAGTTTCAAGATTAGTTCAAGTTAAGTCAACAGTTTCGAGTTGAGTATTGAGTTTCAAGTCAAGTAAAGAGTATAGAGTTTCAAGTTAAGTCAAGAGTTTAAAGTTGAGTTCATTTCTCAAAAGCTATTAGGGAACTAAGTATTCCCAAAGAGAAGTTTATAAATGTTTTTACATTTAAGTAAGAAAGGAACTGTGTTTTCCAAAAGAGCCTTTGGGCTAAGCTTTGAGTACTTATCTCAAATTTAAGAAAGATGTGTTTAAAACACTTATGAGCTAAAGTATATTTTTGGGAGTAGTCTTGAGCACCGAGTTGGGGACTTGAGTTCATATTAACTCAACTCTCAATAAGAACCATGAGCCAACATGGGAGTTAACGGGTCATACTTTTTAGATGAATCTGTAAGTTTAGCTAGTGGATCCACTTAGCATAGTTAGCTTCCTATATCACGGCAAGGTATAGAATGGTCCTCGGGCAACGTGAGGTAAAACGTTGTATCACCACTCAGTTTCGTAGTAGTGGTTATCGGTTAGAGAAACTCCCACAGTAGAAAATTGCATGGTTCCTCGAAGGGTTCTGCTTAGTATGGATGGGGGTATGGGACTTCATACATACATTGCACAAGTAGACTTTGAGAGGAAGCATGGTATTTTATGGTATTATAAATATGATGTTGACGTCATGTTTTAAATAGTTTTCAAGCTTTATATATTGAGTGTGTCTTATTGCTTTATATATTGAGTTCAGTCTTTCATGAGTTGAACAGAGCCAAGGTAAGTGTTCTCTTGTATCCCTTTCAAGTTTAAGTTGTTATTAGCGGTCTAGCTCGCATACTCGTACATTCCATGTACTGATGCCAGTTGGCCTGCATCTTACTATGATGCAGACGCAGGTACCCAGGATCAACATCCAGTACGCCGTTGATCCAACTGAGCACTCCAGAGTCAGTGGTGAGCCTCCTTGCTTTCTGGAGGACTCGGATATTTTGTGTTTCTAGTTTTGTTTTAGTAGGATGTTGCGGGGTCTGTCCCAACATCCATCTCAGTATTATAGAGGCTTCATAGACAGTCAGTCAGTTAGTTTGAGTCTCTCAGGCATGTATTTATGTAAATGTTCTATTTTGAGACTCGAGTTGCCTTTTTGGCCAGATATTATCAGTTGGGTTGTTTTAAAACCTTGCATTGCATTGAGTTATGCTGTTGAGTTAGGTTTCCGCTGAGTTAAGAAAGCCAGGCCAAGGGTTCGCTTGGGGGCCAGCAATGGTCTTCGAGTGCCGGTCCCGCCCAGGGTGTAGGCTCGGGGCGTGATAATAAAAGCTGTTGGAGATTGTCTTCGTCTTCACCTATGAAATATCACTGACCCTGCAACCAGACTATGCCAAAAGGCATAGCAAGAGTAATATCAGTACAAACCACACGTACTGGTAGGCATCATCGGTCAACCAGATATGCACTGCATAATATAAGAAATCGACTAGCAGGAAATATGCAATAAGACTGTTCATTCCTCCACCATTACATCTCCCTTCCCTTACCAATATGGATACTTACAATATACTAATACACTTGACTCTAATCCCTTACTCTCTCCGTTCGCGATCATAGCTTAACCATTCTATCACTTAGAGGAGTTTCCGGATGTAACCACTACCAACCCGGCCAACCACTCATGACATACCCTTGAATTCATAGTACATCTTATATGAAGGCTCGTTAACCATTTCAATACGAATCCCCTTCCAAGGTAATACTTAGCCACTTAACATTTATGACACGTACACCTCCCCACTTCTCAACTCTTATGAACACATACAACCTCTCTAAAGTACTACATAGTAACACTTGGAACCTCAGTCTCCACTTACCATACCACCTCCCGATTGGGCCTGACCCTTCACGGTTCATTTAGTAACGAGATATATAACAAGTAAACACGACATAGTAAACACACATATACAGAATGCATAACTTAATTATTATTCAGGAGTACCATACTAATTCCCAACATCCAGGACAAGTAAATATGAACATAGTAGTCACCAATGGTTCTCTCATGGAACCCACACCTAAACTGTTAGTGTGTCAGAATGTGACACCTGATCCAATATATATGCCAAAATATGACACCCGATCCAATGTATATGTCGGAATGTGACACTCGATCCAATATATATGTCGTAACGTGACACCCGATCTAATGTATGTGTCAGAATATGACACCCGATCCAATTAACAAAACCACAATCACAATCACAATATAATGATATTACTCATAGTAACACGATCAAATATTAGGTTCATGGTATGTAGTGGTTCATACATAATCCTTCATTAGATTCAGTTCGCAACATATTTATGACATGTAATTATTCATACTTAGTCATTTTACCGAGTTCGATTCATGATCCCTTATTTACATACACGCATGCATACAATGAAGCCAATATCTGACATTTATCACATAGATTGGAAATCGAACCATCACCTACCCCTAGTTCATAGGTCAGGGCTTCCCCATACGGTACACATCTTATGTAAGAACTAGGAATACATCTACAACCATCCCCTTTTTTCGATGCATGAAGGCCTACACATGAATTATACCGTTAATTAAAAATATACTATGCAGTGATCATAGATTTAAGACTACTCAATTCATAAACCTAGCCTACCTGGACGCCAAGCAACTGCACGGGGTTGTAGCTCCAATCCTGGCTTTCGAACGACGAGACGGTGGATTTTTACCGAAATCCGCAAGCTATCGACCACCTTACGCTAGAAATCTCTTTCTCTTTCCTTCCTAAGCCTAGAGCAACCTTTAAAGGGTTTCTGGGGTGATCCTCGCCTCTTTTTGGTGTTTTGGGAAAAAGGAGAAAATAAAACTTTGCGTCATTTAAGTTCTGTCCCCTCCCTTCCCGCTCTAGCGCTCCCTGTCTCGCTGGAGCGTCGCCGCTCTAGCGGCATCCTTCCCTCTTTGGCGAGATTGTGGGGTCCAGTTCTCCCGACGTTTTTCCTTTCCTAAATAACGAAGGTTCAGGTCGTTACACTGCTGATTTCTAGCATATTCTCTGCTATATATAACAATTTCATTCCTTTCTAGGTTACTCATGTATTAGGTCTCTTCTAGACAAGATCTGTTAATCTTGTATTTGGCTTTTTGGTTGGTTTACTTCTCCTTAGCATGGTCTCAGGACCAAGAACATCTTTAGTTGTGTCTAGGCCCAACTCGTTATCAGAATTCATAAAAAATAGATTTGGAGATGAATTAAGGTCAGAGGATTCTCCTAGCACAAAGTTGAGTTGAAATCTTCTTCACTGATAGAGTTTTGATATAAGATTCTACTTAGGTCAAATTCAAACACTCATATCTCTCAGCATATAATGAATTAAGTGACCTATGACCTATCAAATTAAAGGATTATGAGTCTTCTTTCCAATTCCACCAAGTTTGTCTTATTTTCAGTTTGGAGTAAAAAGTTATTGTTGTTTTAATGTAACATGTTTGGGCTGGGAAATTTGGTGAAAACACCTGCCCATTTGGCGACTCACCGAATGGGTTAGTGAATCGCCAAATTAGCTCGCCAAATTGTTCTGAAAACCTTAAGTTTTAGTCTATTTTGGTGATCTAAAGCCCTATTTAGAAAACCACCAATACTCGATGAGGAGACCTCCAGATCGCCGATTTAGCCGATGGTTTTATTAAAAGGTCATTTTCTTTGATTTTTATGATCTTCTTATGTTCCTAGAAGGGTATTCTTGACCGTTCACCCTCAATCAACTTTCCTAAGTCCATCTTACAACCTAATAACATCATTATGTATAACAACTCTCAGAATACCCAATTCTCATTCTTCCAAAGATCAAGAACTCCAAGAAATGATTTCTCCAATTTCTCAAGATCCAAAGTCTCCAAGATCAATATTTTCGTCAAGAATCCTAAGGTTTTCAATCCAAGATTCTTCTGTACTCTTCATCTCCAAGAAAACCGCAAGGAAGACAAAATCTAGGGTTTCAAATCTTCCAATCAAGTTCTTCTTCAAACTTCTTCAAGAACTTTGTTCTTCCAGATATATAAGGATATTCATAGTGTTGGATTAGTTCGTCCTCACACCCTACATCTAAATTCAGTCAGTAAGAGCTCAGTCTAGTACTTTACCCACAATTTCCATGAAATTCTATATGCGAATTGAGTTTCTTATTCTATATCTCGGGTTCTTAATTATGAGCTTATGATATTTTATATATTCATATTCTTGAGTTGTTGTTCATGCTTATATTTCATATGAACCCTAGTTGATGATATTTTATTGAAAGACTTTGTGCATTTAATTCTATGCATTGATTTTGGAATTTGAAGTGAGCTCAAAAGTAATTTAAAGTATCTTTTGAAGAATTTAAGAGAACACGAATTTCACGACCGTAAGTATACCCTAGGCGTAACATGTCGTATAGAACCCCAAGAGGCGCTACACAAACCACTTAGCATACATCATACAAGATGATAGAAGTAAAATATTTAAAAGATAACATTTATACATCAAAAGATTTTTACAAGTGAAAGTCTAACAAACGTCTCAAAGCCATATGATATATCATAAGAAAATTGTTTGGGACATAACTCGTACATTACATACAAAGTCTGAAATGAAAATGAAATAAAGCAATAAAAGATTTTCGGTCCTCAGAACATGAGGACTCATCAATCTTTAAAACTATATATAATCAACTAGCCATGAGTATGGGAGGTAGGAGTGTCAGTGTCATGACCCGAGCCTACACCCTAGAAGTGGCCGACATTCAAAAACCATTGTTGGTCCCCAAGCGAACCCTCATCCTGGCTGGATACAAACAGAAGACTAACTCAAGCATATATAAGCTTAAAACTGAATTCAATTCATTGAACTCCAATAGTGAACTTTAAGAAAGTCTAAACAATACTTAAAAGAAAGTAAATACATAAAACTCTTCAACTATGTCTATCTATGAAGCCTTTGCCTTTACTATTACAGAAAGATATCGAGACAAGACCCACGACATCTCAAAACTACTAACTGTAAGGTAAAGGTAAAGTCCTCCGGAATATAAAAAGGCTCACCAAAGATGACTTGAATATCACATGACCTCAACGAAATGCCTATTGATGACCCTGAATATCTGTATCTGCATCATGAAACAATGCATGCCAAATGGCTCAGTACATGGAATGTACGAGTATGTAAGAGATATTATAAAGCATAAACATAAGCTTGAACTTGATAAAAAGGAAACATACTTACCTCTTCTCAACTCACTCAACTAAACTCAAGTCAAGAATAAGATACTCAACTCAATGATTAGATACTCAACTCAAAGATATGATACTCAACTCAAAGGTACTCAACTCAAGATACTCAAGGATAAAGCAATAATAAAAGATGCAATATATGGAAAACTTTTAAAACAGTAGATAATAACTCAATTGTATTGAAGAATAGAATAATAACTCAACTTGTATATAAAAATACAATATAATTCTGTGGGAGATTCTCTAACCGACAACCATCACTATGAGCTATGTGATGATACAACGTCTCGCCTAAACTACAAGAACTATCCTATACTTTGCCGGGGTATATAACCTACTACTAAGTGGATCCACTAGTTTATGCTAAAAGCATTGAGGAATCATCTAAAAAGTATGACCCTTTCTACCCACATTGGCTATATGGTTTATGTGGGCTGTGAGTTGTCTGAACTCTCCCCCATATCGGTTCTCAATACTACTTCCAAAATATAATAACTCTTTCTGTGGTTTGATATTATTACTAAAAAATCTTTCTCTTAAAAGAGATGGTACTCAAACTGCTCAAAACTCTTTTGGAAATCTCAGTTTCCTTTCATCTTAAATGTAAAAACATTTACTCTTGGGAATACTTAGTTCCCATATATCATTTTAAAGAAAATAAACTCAGCTCTACTCTTCCTCAACTCAATGCTCAAATCTTTAAAACAAGTTTTAAAACAATTTGTAAAAAGACTTCTTAAAATAGGGTTCATGCCGAATTATGGACGTGAACGACTCAATTCAAGGTTTTCAATAACCATGCATAAAACTCAATACTTGGAACTCAACAACTCCAAAACTCAATGAGTCAATGATACTACTCATCTCAAGAATGCTTGACTCGGAGGGTTCATGCAAAATTATGGGCATAAACTACTCAACTCAAGGACTGAATGATACCTCTCATCTGAAGACTGCTCGACTCATAGGGTTCATGCGGAATTATGGGCATGAACTACTCAACTCAATGACCTTCATGGGTAACGTGTAGTAGCCCCATGATTAGGAATATAATTCCAAAATGATTAGGAACTTAATACTCAAGACTTAGAACTGAAGATACTACTCCTCTCAAAGATACTCAACTGATGGAGTTCATGCGGAATTTATGAGCATGAACGACTGGACTCAAAGGGCTAAACAACAATATGGAACTGATGTATACAAATCTTCTCATTCTCATACTTACTTCCTCAAAACTCATTTTAAAACTCAAGTGTTGCCTTTGAAAAACTTCTCAAGATTTATAACTCAAAATAGGGTTCATGTTGAATTATAGACATGAACAAATCAACATAAGGATCTCAATAAAAATTTAGAAACTCATTACTAGGAATAGAATTTTTAAAAGAAACATGAACTCAAGAACTCAAAATCAACTTATCTCAAGAATACTCAAATCTAGGGGTAGAATCCTATATTTCTCTTTTACTGATTTGAAAGTAGATGTAAGGTGTGAGGACGAACTAGTCCAACACTATGATAGCCTTACATACCTGTAAGAACAAGGTTCTTGAAGAATCTTGAAGAACAACTTGATTAGAATCCTTGAAACCCTAGCTTGAATGTAAACAATCAAGAAAACCTTTCTTGAGATTCTTGAATTAGTTTCTTGAAATCTCTTTGGCCAAGAATTATGATTTTCATTAGTGATTAATAATTGTATGGAGGAATTTGAGTTGAAAAGAATGGAATTCTTGGAGAAAGACTTACCTTGAAGAAGAATCTTGAAAAAAATTGAAAGAATCTTGAATGGAGTCTTCTACTTTGATTTTTCTTTAGGATTTTGCCCTAGGGTTTGAGAGAGAAGAGAATGATGGATTAAGAGATGAAAATTTGATTGTTTTGAGCCTTTTATTAGTCAAGAAATTTGTTTAGAGTTTTCTTGGAGGTAAAAGGACAAAAATGACCCTTTTTAATATTTTCCCGTCGGCTAATTCGTAACAACATTGTATCAAGATACTAAAATGGTCATAAATTTTTACTCAGAAATTGGATTGACACAAAATTGGTGGCGTTAAAAAGTAGATTCAAATACCTTTAATTTGATAGGTTATGGGCCACGTAACTCTTTATATTCTAAGAGATATAGTCGTTTGAAGTTGACCCAAGTAGAATCTTACATCAAAACTTAATCAATAAGGAAACTTCAAGAACACTTATCAAGAACTCATCAAGAAATTAATTTTTTCAATATTTATGGATAGATTCGCAAAATAAACTCATGATTGGCGTGTGGATGAATACTCCCAATACTATAGAAGCTTACATACCTCAAAGAACTAGGTTCTTGGCAAAAT
>JAJOOO010001725.1:0-38141 GCA_029582685.1 Solanum piurae
CAACGGACGATGGGACTCATCAGGTAATTGTATAAAATAGTTCGCATGGTGTTTTATTACTTGGTTATATATGATTTATCACAAATATCTATTTTGTACTTTTTGAGAGTTATTCGTTTGGTTTAGTTTGTCTATTTTGGTGAAATTGAATTCATCTAATTTGGTTTATGTTCTGGATCCTCGAAATTTTGGTTTAATCACAATACTTACATATGATTTGGTTGTAAACTGAAGTGTCAATTTTTTTTTATATTAAAGTTTAGGTTTCATATGATTTGGTTCGAAAGTATGTTACATTATTGTCCGTATTATAGTTATTAAGTTGGTGTATATAATATAATAATTAGAAAAAAGGTTCATATGTTGATTGGTGGTATATAAAATTGAAAAATTTGGATTGGTATGTGATCTGGTACATATGATGGTATATTTATTGCTACGAACTGACACCAAACTAATAGCCTGATGTATGTATCAATTTGAAAAATTGGATTGGTATGTGATCTGGTACATAGCCTGATGTATGTGTTGGTGTATTTTTTTGGTCCAATTTATATTGATGTATTAGACATATGTTGTTAATGAGTATTTTTGTTATCTGCCACCAATTTTTTTTGAATTTTGACTAACAAATATTTGTAATGTCGCAGGAAAGTATCTAAATTTCAAGATTGAATGAGTGATATGATGTGGACACCAATTACCAAGACTTGATTAATAATATTGCTTCTCAATTAGGTGTGGACAATCATTTTTGAGTTGGAACTCAAATATGTTGTGACTGATCCGTTCTCACCATTGAAGATTCATAGTTTTGAAAAATACACCAAAAAATCAACTTTAGATACACCAAAGTGTTTTATGTATATTTGAGTATATATTGGTGAATAAGACTTTGTAATGGTTAAATTGAATTTTGTATATTTACATGGTTGCGTATTTGGTGAAACTACGATGCAGTTATAATTGTGAAAACACTATGCATACTTGATGAAACCTACATGTTTATTACCTAGATGAAAATAATGGTAAAAATGTGAGAGAAGGCTTCCATTAATAATATGATTTGATTGAATAAAAAATTAAGAGAGAGAAAATCAATATATAGAAAAACAAAGTAACGTAAAAGAGTAAAACTGTGGTTGAAAAAGTAAAAAAAAATAAACAATAATTATCAATCCCATAAAATTAGCACATAACTTCCCCTAAAAAAGGTAATAGATACGGATACCAAATATATTTTTAACAAATAAAAAATTAAATATTTTGTTATGTTTGTAATTAAAAGCTTAGTTTTGTAAATAAAAAAGAGTATAGGTATATATTATTAACTAAAGTCTTAAATAGTATATTCTTGTAATTTTCTCAAAAAAAATTGGTGAGGTGCACCAAATAAATATTGCATTATAAAATATTTTGTTGATCGATGCGAATAGATAAATTAAAATTGTAACTAGACATAGAGGATTAACGTGACTAGCACAATGCAAGATGACACTTTTTAAGCCGTCAAGAATTAAAGTACTTTTTAATTGTCTAAAAAGAAGAAGAATAAGAATCAAGTTCGTTTAGATGTGTGGAAATCTTTGGGAAAACGTCAATTGAATTTCAACCATTAAAGTTAAGTGATCTAAAGTTCAACAATCCATAGCCCAACACTAAAAGTTAAAACAGTCAAAGTTTTTTTTATTTTCTTTATTTCATTTTATATTTGATATTTATATTGAGATTTGACTAATTTAAATTTATGCGATATAGAACCTCGGAGAAAAAAACTCCTTACTAAGAATTTTTCATATCCAAAACTTGAATCTGAAATCTCTAGTTAAGGAATGAACGACTACATCCACTGCATGTAGCGCATCCTCTGATGCTCTTTTCTTTAATTGTTCGTCTTTCTTTCTTACTCTTTTTCAAGATAAGCAATATGACTATTGAATGTTTTTATATATAGATATGTGGTAATTAATTAATTTCTCGAAAAAAATGAGTGACAGATCAAATTTCATGGATAAGTAATAAAAAAATCATGCTAATTTTATTTAACTATGAACTATTAATAGAGCTAAAAATATTTTAGCGATGAATTAACTAGAAATTGCTGATAAATTCAGTAGCTAATTCTATATTTTCTTTATAGTGCTTGTCCTATATGGACTTTGCAAGTGCTTTAAAAAATAATGATTAATATAGAATCATTTTTCATCATATTATGTATTGATTCAAGTCTTGAGAAATGATGATAATATTAAGGGTAAATTAGGAAGATTTTTTTTGTTTTGATATGTTAAAAGTGAAATATAAAAGTGATAATCTATTTTTGAAATATTGGACAAGTAAATGTGAATGAAAGTTTATTAACACCAATATGAAAGTAACAAGCGGAATATCTCAAAAGTAGTTCCTTTAATAATTTAAGCACCACAAAATGACATAATAGTCAGTAGATTTTGGGTTTAAAATAAAAAAAGGGATAAATTAAAACATGTCCAATTAAATGAGACCAACACTTTATAAATTGCCATCACATTGATGTGTTTTTAATAGTAAGTTACAATTGTCAAAGTTAGTAACTACAATTAATTAGCAGACATTATATTAGGCAACAAGTGTTTGGCTATCTATCTCAATCATTACATTGTCATCAGTACAATAATTTAGCAAAGAATATTCGACAATATGATGTGTAGACCCCTCCAATATTTGTAGCAAAACACAATTCTATTATTTCTATATTTTATTAGGGTACATTCTCTATTCCAATTTGAAATTTGCTTACTTTATATTGAGTTGCCCAGATTTATAAAATATTTATTTAGCCATTACTATTACGATAAACGGAGATTCAAGTGTTAATTAAGTGAGATTTTTTTAAAAAAAAATCAAAAGATTTTAGTATTCCTATTATTAAGTTAACTAAATATTTTTTATATGTTTTAATGCCTTCGATTCTTCGGCCGGTAATCTTCTCCCATTTCCGTTCCTCTACCCCCAATATGAAGAGGGGGAAAATAACCCCCTCCATTTTATTTTACTTGATCCTTATATAAAATAAATGTTTTATTTATCAAATTTAAAAATCAAGAATATTTTATTCAACTTTCTTTTTTCATACTACCTTAAGTAGTACTCGTCTCATATATTAGTTGATCATCTTACTATAAATAATTGTCCCATATTAATTGTTCACCTTACTAAATTAAGAAAATGTTAATTAAATTTTTCCTATAATTACCTTGCAATTAATTCTTTTTGAAACTCATTTGTTTTTTAAAAATTTCAAGAAGTTTTTCAAGAGGTAAATTCGTAAAATTATCTTTTTATTTATGATTTGTTAATATGTGTGTAAAAAAAAAATATCGAATAATATGAAACTGAAGGAATATTATAGTATCCAACTACCTAAAAGTGTTATTGAACAATGTT
Organism: Solanum piurae; assembly: GCA_029582685.1. Taxonomy (NCBI): domain Eukaryota; kingdom Viridiplantae; phylum Streptophyta; class Magnoliopsida; order Solanales; family Solanaceae; genus Solanum; species Solanum piurae. Next base: position 3,427 of record JAJOOO010001725.1, read on the forward strand.
TTTTATTTTCGAAAAATAAATTAAATGCTTCAGAAGCAAAATTTCCTCCATTTTTGACTTTCAAGCTTTTAAATAATGAAAGTACATATCACTTTAATATTCGTACCAACTTGAATTAAGACAATTAAATTAAGATAAAAAGAATAATTAAAGCATGGGATTTATCACAACATGGCTTCACGATGGCCATCAATCTTCTTGATTCTTAGAAGATCACGAACTTAAGTTTAAATAAATATTTTTTGTATTGTTTAGAAGATTATAAATTTCAAAAAAATTATTAATTTTCCCACAATTTAAAATTGAAGTGTCTAATAAAAACGTTTTTAATAATCAATGTTCAGATGGTCAATTAAATTATGTCATAATTTAAGTAAGGGATGTTGACATATTATGCTATATATTCTTAAAATTAATTAAGTATAATTACTCGATAGGAATATATATTTACCCAAAATTACTTTTCATTTATTTCAAAAGCTGAAACAATTCTATATTTGGTCGAAACTTTCTCCTTTTGAAAGATTGAAAAATAATTTAAAGAAAAGGTTTCCATATAAATTATGAATGAATATTTACGCAAGCTTGAAGATTCTTAGGACTTGGCTTCATTATGACCATCCATTTTCTTGATTCTATTGTTGGATGGTTGTTATCGTATATTGTGGTGTTTAAATATCATGTTTGTTTTGATTGTTACTTAACTCTATTAAACCGTATTGTTTAAATTTATAATCAGATAGCGATTGTTGGAGTGAGTAAAAGTCTGTTTATTTGGACTTGAACAATCCTCCCCTCATGCACTAACTTTTGAGGTTGAGTTAGGCGCAGATGTCATATCTTTACAACGATGAAACAACTCATTTTATGTAACGAGCGATTTGGTGTGATCGCATCGTACCTTAATATTTTCTTCTCATTTTTATTTTTTATTTATTATTTAATAATCACATTTCATCTTTTATATTATCATTTCATAGTAGCTATCCAATTATTGTGTTCATTCAAACAATATATAGTACGATACGATACAATACAATACAACACAATATAATATAATATGACACATTATGAAATATTTTTCATTTAATATTAAATTTATGGAGTTGTTGTTGAAGATCGAATTATATTATTTGATCATACATTTTTGCAGATTATATAACATTAAAAATTCAAATTTAAAATATAATTTCAAATTAGATTTGAATTTTTACGATTAAATACTAATTTAAAATAAAAAATATTATTCCATAAATTATATATGTTTTTATGATAAAACGAATCCTAAGAAAATAAATGATTGAAGAGAAAATGGTTTATTTCATATTCTAGATAGATTGATTATTCTAGAATACAATTTATTCATCAAATTGGGATAGAGTGGACGGTTGAAGATAGCTTAAGATTAAAGGTGTGATGGGTGACGACTAATATCAAAGTTTTATTTGGAATTGGTCTTCAAGATGTTACATGTGATGGAGACACATTTGTTGCCCCAATGAAAGCGGGGACGGAGCTATATTTCTGCTTTTAATCGAGATTCTATATATATAATTTAATCAAAATCTAATACAATTATTAGGTGAGATATAACCTTATTTGTTTGTACTTTTCTTTTGATTTTTTTAAATTATATTTATAAAAACTAGCTTTAAACATCCACCTAGTGAATTTGCTTTAACTTTTTTTTTTAAAATATAGATTTACCATTCATAAACTCAGAAGTTAAATGATGTCTCGGTATTAAAGTAATTGCCTAGGTTCGAAAATCTTTAATAGCTCAGTTGATTGTTACTTGAACTTTCACCAATCACGTGGTGACGGTTCAATTTCTTATCTTGGAGTTACCTTCCAATTTTTTCTTCTCCTGCCCTCAATTTAATTTTATCTTTAAGAAAATTGCCTAGGTTTTTATTTTTATTTCATAAAATATGAAAAAAGAAGATGGCTTGTGAGTTGGGAAAAAAAGAAGAAGGTTAGGTGGCACATGAAGGATAGACAAAAAGTGATGGTGTTTACAATTAAATTAAGTTAGCTTTTAAATGTTTAAATTACAAAAAATATTCAATTATATATATCGAAGCTAGAAATAGATGTTTATTCTCCTTATAAGATAGGACATTTTGTCAATTCAACCTTAGATTATTTTGTTATATTTTTATTTTATCAAAATACTCAATTCTAAAGTTGAATTTGTTAATTATCTGATCAGTACGCACTTGAATATACCATGCCTTTACTATATCATGAATCCACAATAAACAAATTTAAAAAATATCTACATTAGGTCAAAAGCAGGATGATATATGGTATTTATGTGTGTTTGATTGATCATAATATCATATCAATAAAAATATGATACGTGTTATTTTTTCTTCAACTAAACACATTCTACATCTCTTTATAACCGTCGAATAATTTTGTGGCGGTTTTCATGTTATGTTATATTTTTTTATAATAGCATTTCAATTTATAGCAATTATAAAATATCATTACCAAAAAGTTTGACTTTATACAAAATTATTGAAAAATATTCGGTAGATATTTATAGATATTTTAATTGAATCGAGAAAAGAAAAGCAGTAATATTTCATACGAAAAAATTAAAAAGTTTCTCACTATGTCAGTGAGATCTATTTCTCATCATATAATTTTTCACTAAATCGATTCAATAAAAAATAAAATAAACAATCATGTTTGATAACATAAATTTCTCACTATTCGCGTTGGAAAAAACCTTTGTTTATTGATGTAATTTTTTAGGTGAAATTACTTTAGCAAGAGACACTTTCAAATATGGTGGGCATAACTGAATGACCCATATTCCTCAAACATGATCACACTTCATAATGTGGCCCCAAAATTGCATTACCATTGAATCCAACAAATATTTGTGTTCCTCTCTTTGTTTAGTCCATCCTTTTTAGTGGAATGATATTTATTTATATCTCAACAAATATTGTGTTCTGTTACGTTTCAATTTATTTATCATGTTTTAATCTGACAAAGTTTTAAAAAGTAAAAAGATAATAACTGAATTTTGTGATCATAAATTTAAATATATAATAATATTTTTTAATCTTATTATATTAAATATGTCACATTAAAAATTGAGACAGATAAAGTAATATTTTATGTCTAAGAGATTTAAAAAGTGAATGTCAAAGTGTGAAGAATGGCGTCATGACTCATGAGTTGCTATTTTAGTTGAGGGATGTAACAGCTCTATAAATCAAATAAAGAATGAGATTATTTTATTTTGTTAAATACTGAAAAGGGAAAGTAAATTAATTTATTAATTGGTTTGATATTATTATTTTTTAGGTCAAAGTATTTAAAAAGTGAATGACAATGTGTGAAGGATGGCGTCATTAGATGCTAAATAATTCAAATAAATAAATGGTGATACTAACCAAATCAAAGAGACAACGCAGCATCCACATTTTGACAATGATTAATGTTTAATTAAACATTAAACAAACATTAAACAAGTTTGAATCATAAGTCGGAGAGACGGATTTAGAACGGATTCTCTTAACTGAACTCATTACTTTATGTTTGAATCAGGGGCACACATATATTTTACAGTCCCAAACTTGAAAATTATCATGTTTAAATTTTGAATTTGCTTTTCAATCAAATTATATATAGGAATTAGCAATAAATAAAATTTTATAGCTAAACAACAATAATACTAATGTCATTTCTCTACGATTAGTGACCGATCATAAGAAAAATCAATTAGCTAAGAATTTATTAGCGATGAATTAGCTAGAGCTTACTGACAAATTTCTTAGAGAATTATTTTTTTAGTGACATTTGAATAGTGAAGGCATGATTTACTGGTATGATCATGTCAAATGCTGACACTTTTAGTATTTAATACTCTACTTAGCTTCGAATCTGTCTACCTAATTAGTTATTTTAATATTGTAATTTCTCCAAATGCAAGAAAAGGCTCTTCAAATAATTTTGATTTCGATGCTACCAAAAGCCACATAAGGACAAAGAGACAAGTGAAAACTATATATAGAGGCGGTTTTTCTTCTCTAGTCGTTCGCTATCAGGTATAATAATTGTAGAGATAAAATGCAGGATTATTTTATTCTACATTTGATTGGAGGTATATGACAATTTATGATTATTTATCCCATTATTTATACCTTAGTGATGAGATAAACTATTCCAAAATAGTGAAATAACTTATCTCAGAATAATTAATTAATAATGACTATTAAAAAAACAGAAAGACAGTTGCAGGGTTGTAGCGGCTGTGGGTTATTTTGGGATTAAAAAAAACAAACAAAAAAAAAACAGAAAGGACAAAAATATAAAGAAATTTGGTTTGACACTGAGAAATTTCTGAAGAAATTTGTTGAATGTGACTTTGCAATTTTTGTACGGAGTACTTTATGACAAGGAAAGGAAAATAAATAAATTAAGGTGACATCTGTTTAAGAAAATAATGAAAATAAAATCTACTAAAGATTGATATGAAAAAATTCGAGTATTCAAATTTTTCTAAGAACTTTTAAACACTCCTTACTTAATTTAAGTTTTTCTTTCCATGTAGTCGAGAATTTTCAAGGGTTAAAGGCGTGAGGTTGTTGAGATTGATTACATCTTAGTCCTTAATCTAATTAGTAATTAGTCGACAAGTTAATTAGTAGTTAGTTATTACTGTTCATTACTGTTGATAGTTAGTTAACACTGTTCAGAGTTAGTTACTATGTTTGTTAGAATAGTTTGTTGAGATGATTCTCTTTTATTTGTATATATTGTAAAGACTCAGTTGAGATTAATTCAACAATTCATTTTCCTCAATTATTCAATCACTCTCAAAAGCTCTGTCTTCTTCCCTTCATGTTCCAAAAGGTTCATCAATGGTGAACTGAGATTCACACAGATATGATTGAAGTTTCAACATGGTATCAAAGCCGTAAGGTTCTTCTTTCCGCATCTGTCTTCTTCTTCTTTGTTTTCCTTCTGTTCTCTGTCATCGTTGATCTCCAGTAGTCATGGCTCCAAATCTCGATCAGGAAAATGCACCACTAGTTCAAGTTCAGGATCTACCAGTCCTATCCACCAATGCTTTCTACATACATCCATCTGAGAATGCTGGATCTTCGATCGTTCCAGATTCAGCCAAATTCGCCCAGTGGGAACGATGTGATGATATGGTCACTTCGTGGCTTCTCAATTCACTCTCGAAGGATCTCGCTGATAGCTTGCAATATGTTAACAATGCAAAGGAGTTGTGGGAAGAGTTAACCGATAGGTACGATCAAACAAATGGAGCAAAGTTATATCAATTGCAACACGAGATAACTGAATTAACTCAGGAGAACCTTGATGTTACTGGTTACTATGCCAAAATAAGGAGACTATAGGATGAACTTAATACTTTGGACACTAGCTACCAATCCATATGTTCATGTACTTGTGGTGGAAAAACAAAGATATACAAAGCTGAGCAGGATAGACAACTCATTCACTTTCTCATGGGGGTGAATGAAGTATACACAGTCATTCGAGGTAGCATCCTAATGATGAATCCCTTACCTACCATGACCCAAGCTTTCTCCATCTTAGTACAAGAGGAAAATCAGAGGGAAGTCAAACCTCATGGTAAGTTCAACCTGGAATCCACCTCCTTATATGTGAATGCTGCTAGTACTAGTACAAATTTTAAGACAAATTATGCTCCATCTAAAAGCAATTGGGGAAGTAACAGTGGTAGCAGTAGTGGAAGAAATTGGGGGAATAACAGTGGAGGAAGCAGACCTCCAAATAAGTCTTATTTGTTCTATGATTACTGTAAGAAATCTGGGAATACAAGAGAAAAGTGCTTCAGACTCTATGGTTTCTCTGAAGATTTTAAGTTCACCAAAGGTTAGAATGATGCAGGAACAACAGCTGCTGCACACAAACGAAAAGGTCATGAAGGAAGTGAAGATAGATATCATAAGAAGAATCTCCAGTTTTAACTAAACAATATCTTGAACAGCTGGTGAGTCTATTGGAAAACATTCAGGTCCAAGGAGGAAACAACAATGCAAACACAACTAGATATGCTGCAAACAATACTTTTGATGGAGTTGCAAACTTTGCAGGTATTCTAACCTGTTCCTCTTCAATTACTGATGTTGGTACATTGTCATGTAAATGTTTTAATCCCTCTGTTGACTCCTGGATCATAGACTTCGATGCCTCAAATCACATGACTTTCAACAAGAATTTATTAACCAATATCATACCATTACCTTACCCTTTCCTAGTAAATCTACCAAATGGCTATAGAGTAAAAGTGACAGAAATTGGTGATGTCTGTTTGAAACCTTCTTTAACCTTGTATAAAGTTCTGTTTACTCCAAGTTTTAAGTTCAACTTGATTTTAGTACATTGTTTAGTCTCTCATTTTAAATGTGTCATTAGTTTCAATTCCTGTTCTTGTTAGATGCAGGGCCCTTCAATGAAGAGCCCTCTGGAGATTGGTAGAGTACAAAGTGGGCTATATTTCTTATGCTCAAAGTGTCATACTCCTTTTTCTAGTCTTACTGTTCAAGAAAATAGATCACATGATTTTTCATTGCGTGTCATTTCCAAGAGTTTAAGTACTGCAACATGTAACTCTTTGTGTAGTAATTCTAGTTCTAATTCAACATCATGTAACTCTTTGTGTGATATTTCTGGCCTGTCTTGTAGTGAAAGAAATAAAGCTGCAGTTCCTGTTTTCAATTCTCATTCTATTTCTACTTCTGCTCATCTTCCCACATCATGCATGTCTCATGGTAATAATGTTGATCTTTTATGACACAACAGGCTAGGCCATGTACCCTTTATAAAAATGAAAGGAATCTCTTCTATTCCCAAATCCTTTTCACATAAACAACCCTTTGTATGTTCTATATGTCCCATGGCAAGACAAACAAGATCCCCTTTCCTAACAAAGATCACTTTTTTTAGTAACAAACCTTTTGACAACCTTCACCTAGATTTATGGGGGCCTTACCATGAAATCACCCACAATGGTTACAAATATTTCCTAACCATTGTAGATGATTCCAGTCGGTCAACCTGGACTCAACTCTTCACCTGCAAAAGCAATACACTCCAATCTTTAAAGACTTTTGTCTCTCTTCTGGAGAATCAGTTTCAAACCACTGTTAAAACTATCAGAACTGACAATAGATCAGAATTCCTCAATATTGAAACAACTGTCTACCTTTAAAATTAAGGCATAATACACCATAAAACATGTCCATACACACCACAATAAAATGGTGTGGTAGAAAGAAAGCATAAACATTTTCTAGAAGTTGCTAGAGCATTGTTGTATCAGTCTAAACTGCCTAACAAATATTGGGGAGAGTGTATCCTCACAACAACTTATCTTATTAATAGACTTCCCAACTCAACACTCCATGACAAGACTCCATTTGAGACATTGTATAATAAACTACCCTTGTATTCTCACCTAAGATCTTTTGGATGCCTTTGTTTTCCTACAATCACAACTCACAAAAGAAAGTTTGACCCAAGATCCACATCACACATTTTTTAGGGATATCCTTTCAACCCAAAGGGGTACAAGGTTTTAGACTTGAGCACCAAAAGAATACATGTTTCTAGGGATGTGTTTTTTTGTGAAAATGTTTTTCCTTGATCTATTTGTGAGCCAAACTCTAGTTTTGCCATAATATTAAAACAGTTAACCACAAATTCAAACATGTTGAATTCTGCTAATAGTTCTTTTAACAAAGTTAGTGTGTTGGATGATGATACCATTAATAATGTCACTGATACTGCCCTGCCATTACCACTAAATCCACTTCCTCACAATGACACCTCACCACCAACCTGTGATCATGTTGTAACAGACTTACCAACCACCACTGCACATCAAGATCAACACTAGAATCTTAGAAGATCTACAAGATCACATGTCATCCCTGTCTACCTTAAGAAATACCAATACTCATTACCTTCATTTGAAGCTTCAACCTCATCATCATTACCATTTCATCACTTTACTCACCACACCTCCCTCACCAATTTTAGTCCAAACAGTCAACATCTGGTTAACAATATTTCATATGACACTTAACCTTCTTCTTATGAAGAAACAGCGGTAGATCCTGCCTGGCAAGCAACAATGACATCTGAATTTGAAGCTTTATATGCTAACAGTACTTGGGAGCTTGTTAAGTTACCTGCAGGGAAGAAAGTAATATGATGTAAATGGGTGTACAAAATCAAATACAAAGTTGATGGTTCAGTGGAAAGATACAAGGCCAGACTTGTGGTAAAAGATTACACAGAACAGACAGGTGTTGACTACAATGAAACATTTTCTCCAGTGGTGAAAATGACTATAATAAGGGCCCGAATCAGCACAACAGTGAAGAAGGATTGGGACATATATCAGTTGGATGTCAACAATGCTTTTCTTCATGGAGATTTATCTGAAGAAGTTTACATGACCATACCACAAGGACTATTAGTAGATGATTCAGGCATGTGTGGCAAGCTCAAAAAGTCTCTATATGGTCTCAAACAAGCAAGTAGGCAATGGTATGATAAGCTAGTTCAGGTCTTTTTCTCAAGAGGGTATACTCACTCAGACAGTGATTATTCCTTATTTTTCAGAAAGACTGGTACTTCCCTTGTATTTGTAGTTGTCTATGTTGATGATATAGTATTGACAGGAACTGATGTTGGTGAGATTAGTTCCCTGAGATGTTTTCTTCATGATAAATTCAAGATAAAAGATCTAGGGAAGCTCCACTATTTTCTGGGATTAGAGAAAATTTACAAGGAAACTGGAGTTTTGATTTTACAAGGGAAATTTACTATTGATTTGTTGAAAGAGTTTGACTGTTCCTCAGGTAGACCAGTTATGTCTCATCTTGAGTCCACAGTTAACTAAAGGCCAATGATGGAGTACTATTGAAGGATCCTACACACTACAGAAAGCTGGTGGAAAAGCTGAACTTCTTGACACATACCAGGATAGATATAGCATTCGGTTTCCAGCATCTTAGCCAGTTTATTCAATCTCTTAGGGAACCACATCTTCAAGCTGCATATCACGTTTTGAGGTATCTCATGAGTGATCCTTGTCTAGGAATTTTCTTATCTAATAACAAGAACTGCATTGTCACTGCTTACTGTGATTCAGATTGGGCTGCATGCCCTGATTCTAGAAGGTCAGTGAGTGGCTACATTGTGTTGATGAGAGACAATCCTATTTGTTGGAAATCTAAGAAACAAACAACCATCTATTTGTCCTCAGCAGACGTCGAATACAGAGCTGTCCGGAAGGTAGTTGAAGAATTGGTGTGGCTGGAAAGATTGATGACTGAACTACATGTGCCATGTAATCTACCTATTTTTGTGTTTTGTGACAGTCAGACATCTGTTCATATTGCAAGAAATCCTGTGTTTCATGAGAGAACATAGCATATCGAAGTGGATTGTCATTTTGTTAGGGAAAAGTTGCTGGAAGGTCTTATTGAACTTCACCATATACCAACTGAGGAACAGTTAGCTGACGTTCTGACCAACCCATACCAAGCTCAAAGCATTCTATCATTTTGCACAAGTTGGTTGTGAGCTACTCACCTCCAACTTGAGGAGGGTGTTGAGTTTGATTACATCTTAGTCCTTAATCTAATTAGTAATTAGTCGACAAGTTAATTAGTAGTTAGTTATTACTGTTCATTACTCTTTATAGTTAGTTAACACTGTTCAGAGTTAGTTACTATGTTTGTTAGAATAGTTTGTTGAGATGATTCTCTTTTATCTGTATATATTGTAAAGACTCAGTTGAGATAAATTCAACAATTCATTTTCCCCAATTATTCAATCCCTCTCGAAAGCTCTGTCTTCTTCTCTTCTTGTTCCAGAAGGTTCATCAATAGTGAACTGAGATTCACACAGATCTGATTGAAGTTTCAATAGAGGTGCTGAATGTCTGAATTTGATCGATATTTCACCCTTCTTAACTGAAATATCAAACTTTTATTCCTGATAAGATTCGAATTCTAAATTTTTTTAGAGAACCTTATTTTGATATCGTTATTTAATACGTACCTAATAATAACAAGAATATATTATATCTGAATTTCTTAAGTGGAATTTAGAAAAAATAGTGTATGAACAGTTTATCTCTATCTTATAAAGATAAAGACTATTTCCGATAGTAAGATTTTAACAATTTTTGCACGTCAACCTACCTCCAAACAACATAAACATGTGATGTTTGAAGTTAAAATTAAATAAAATGTTTGAAGTTAAATATGGTTGAATTGAAGTTCATACACACGTCATATGTCCATGATGAACTACTTCAAGCAAAATTGGTTGAAGCTGATTAAAAAAAGTAGAAGACTGAACTAACTAAAGTTCAAATCATATGAAACTTTTTACATTGTATATTTAAAATTACTTCAAAATGAATAAATATATAAACTTGGTCCCATCCATATAGCATCATTTTGACATAGTACTTATATTATTAAAATCACCTCAAAGAGAAGACTATATATGAATATTGTCGTTTACATTATTGTACCAACTATAATGTTTATAATTTGCCAATTAGGCAATAGATAATTAAGTTATTCATCACGTAAAGACAATCTATAATCCGAATATAAGTACGTTTAATGTATAAAGTCGTATCCATCATACTAATCTTAGTTTAACAAGTAGTAAGTACGTTATTTTATCCAAATAAAGGTGAAACATCAAATTAAAAACAAAAGATTTTAAGTTAACAAGTTGACAAAATACGTCAACGTTTGGAAAATGGCATGGTTGAGGTGCTTTTCAACATTGTTTAAAAAATAATATATGGGTGGCATTATGACATGAAGAACTAAGTTTAAATATCACTCAAAAAAAGAAAAAAGAAAAAAGAAATATATGTTAGTAAGTTGATGATTTTTGAAGGTCAATTAACTAAGATGCTTATAAAAATATCAAATTCCGTCATTTATAACAAAAATCTTCGGATATATGGAACCAAATTGTTGCTCCTTCTCTTATTTTTTCTTTTTCCGTTAATTACTGCTTTGATTTGCTTGAGTCTGGTGTCTTTCTAGAAATAACCTCTCTACCTCAACGAGGTAGTGATACATTGTCCTGCGTATACTCTACTCTCTTCAAACATACTTCCTGCGTATACTCTACTCTCTTCAAACATACTTTATCGATTTCACTGAATTTGTTGTTGTTGTTCTCTTATTTTACACTATGCCCACATTTGTGACATTGTACTTAGAAGTTGGTCAATATTTTTTCAAAATTAAAGTTGTGATCTGAATATTAAAAGGCCACAAAAGTGAGTATTAGTGTGAATCAGCCCATTAATTACACTTGGTGCTAAACCGCGCAGTTCTCTCTATTGAGCTAAAAGGTTCTATTCTTGGCCCATTTGGTTTGCCAGAATAATGGGTTAAGCTAAATATCACAATTTCGATCATTGATTTAGCAAAACAACAATAAATCCAAGAAACTTATTTTATAACAATGACGATTTGCCTATTTTTTCAAACTTTTCTAACAACATTTCTATCAGAATTTAACTCGCTTTTCATATTCAAAATTCAAGATCCACTTCATCAAGTATGTCCTGAAATTTTTACAATGTGTGAGGCCATGTGTGTCCAAATATGAAAAAGAAACACAAGTGGTTACGGATGCCAGATTTTGGGCCCATAAGACGACCCAACATCCTAATCTTTCTCGTGTCTAGCCATCTATTTTTATTCTCGCGTTCTAATTATGTAAAAATTACATCATTAAGAGCTAATTATGTTTTTTTTCTATTTTTATTAAATTACAAAAATATTTTAAGATCAAAGAATTTCGGATACATCAACAGATATGCGGATACATAGATCGTGATACATTTTTATTCAGGAAGCCTGTGGTTACATAGTTCACGATGTATCTGAGAGGGCAAGGATGTATCCAAGAGGGAATAAAGATGTATCTAAGAGAGGATAGCAATGTATCCGCGATGAGTTTTTGTAATTTTTTAAATGGTAGGAAATTTTAGAGATTATGGTAAATCAACTTTACTACTTTGTCATTTGTTCATATTAATTAGCCTCTTGAAAAAAGAATTTTTGGATTTTCAAAATTTGTTTAAACTTTCAAAGGCTATATCAATTATAGGGGTAAAGTGGGAAAAAAAAGAAATTCTATCCTGATTTAGTAAGTGATCAAGTAATATGTGATAAATATTTTTAATAAGATATACATCTAATATGGGACGGAGGGAGTAACTAAGATCTTGTTGGTAATAATAATATGAAGCATATTCAACCAATAAAAACAGAATGTGTCAAAAATGATGACCCCTTGGTTGCTGGTTCCCAGTATTGCTAGAACCAAAATAATAATTTAAAAAAAACCAGAGGCTACCAAACTTCAAAGAATAAATCTGGGATAATTACTTCAATGAACACAAGTAACATAAAAACAATAATAGTTCGGAGCATAAAACATTTGGCGTTAGCAGGATTCAGGGAAATAAACCACCTTTAGGCGCGTGATATAGACAGTGTACATTACCACAAAAAACATTTTTAGTGGCATTTGATTTTCCTTTTAGCGGCAATATTTATTGTCACAAAATTTTTTAGCGGCATTTAAGTTAATGCCATTGCATTCAGTGTCGCTAAATCCTTTAATGACATTTATATAAAGTGCCGATAAATATCCATATTATTGCCGCTAAAAGTAATTACTTTTAGCGGCATTTATTTAGTGGCAATTATTATTGCCTGTAACCACTAAACAAGACCTATTTTAGTGGAAATTATTTTGGAAACTAACGTTGACCATAAATTAACCTCAATCATATATTTAATCAGAAAACCAATTAAAAAATAGTAATAGAAGAATTACATAACTTAAACAACATCATTCATATAAAACAAGAACAATCAATACATACACCCACTTTCTTGTCTTCGTAAAAAAAAAAATGAATTATCAAAACATCAACAATGTGTTCAAGTTATCAAAAAAAAAAACAGAGAGAATGTGTTCAACAATGGAAAATCAAGGAGATTGAACTATTATTTCTTTTTCCTAGCGAAACTATGGCAACTTGGATAACAATGATATGCTATCAGGAGGATCTTTAATAGAGACAAATTTATTTGATATTTGTAGCTAGGCCAATCAAGCGGCACGTCGATTCAGAAGAAGCATCATTAGGTTGATTGCATTGTTTGCTGATGCAATATCTTAGAGCCATATCTGCATCAAATTGCTTACTGTATTAGCTTGCAAAGTAATAGTGGCCTGAAGAAGAACTGAATGAAGTGGTAAATACACTATCTATGTTCTTCTGAAAGCATAAGGAAAAGAAGTACTTGTAGTAGGCTCACAAATTAAGATGTTTGCCAATTGCTAGATAAGGAACTCTCTGTAAATTCTAAAACACATTCAACTTTAGGTCCTAAACTGCAACCGGATAAAACAACTTGATGAAGTAGAGAAACCATGAAATATTGTGTAGAAAGACGACAGTTTTTTCTCAACCAATAGTCAAGCATTTTCTTAGAGCTGCATTACACATAACAAAAACATGAAACACCTTCTACTTTATCTCCATATTGGAACTCTAGTTACTAGTAACATTCCAAAACTTTTCAGTCTAGTTCACAAGAAACATTTATGATAGTGAAAAATCATGTACTCGATCTTTTTAATGAAAAAGAGTAAGCACAAGGATCACGTGGTACTCGTCCTAATCACCGTAAAAAGTCGCGAGCCTCTCTATCACGACTCAGACCATATACTATGTATTAGTGATTCTTATATCTATGAATTTGTCTTCTCATAATTTATGTCACAGAGTTGAGCCAATAAGCTTAAACCCCAAAAAAAGAGAGCAAAGGTAAAAATATAGAAGGTGAGGTGCTCAGAGGGATAATCATCAGAACTGAACAAAATATTCAAACACAAACAATTAGCACACAAAGGTATGACTTGATGAGACTCAAATTTTATAATCAGAGTGCGAGTAAACGGATAAGTCAAGAATGAAGATTTGGTACCTTCATCTTGTATCCATTATCAAGGACCTTCAACTGATCTTAATTTAACAAGTAGTAAGTACGTTTAATGTATAAAGTCGTACTTCCATCATACTAATCTTATTTTAACAAGTAGTAAGTACGTTATTGGGTTCAAATCTTACTATCAACAAAAAAATTCTCTTTCTTTTTAAATTTTTTTTTTAGCATGTTTTGCAGTATTTTTCTCTTCTGTCCTAAAATTTAGAACCACCAAACTCCTAAATCCACGCTATAGTTGTGGGTTCGAACCCCGCTATCAGCAAGAGTTTCTCTTTTTCAAAAAGAAGGCATACTTTGCAATATTTTCTCTTCTATCCTAAAATTTAGAACCCCCAAACTCCTAATTCTTGCTCCGCTTTAGTTGAATGTCACTCAAATAAATAAGATACTTACACAAATATCAAATTCCGTCATTTATCACAAAAAAACTTAGGATATATGGTGCCAAATTGTTGCTCCTTCTCTTATTTTTACACTTTTCTTTAATTACTGTTTTGATTTGCTCGAGTCTGGTGTCTTTTTGGAAACAACCTCTCTACCTCGACGAGGTAGTGATACACTGACCTGCGTACACTCTACTCTCTTCAACCATACTTTATTGATTTCACTGAATTTGTTGTTGTTTTCTTATTCTTACACCATGGCTACATTTGTGACATTGTATTTAGAAGTTGGTCAACTTTTTTTTTCAAAATTAAACTTGTGATCTGAATATTAAAAGGCCATAAGTATTTGTGTGAATCAGCCCATTGATTACACTTGGTGCTAAACCGCACAGTTCTCAATTGGGCTAAAAAGTTCTAATCTTGGCCCATTTGGTGTGCCAGAATAATGGGTTAAGCTAACAATTTCAATCATCGATTTATCAAAACAACAATAAATCTAAGAAACTTATTTTATAACAATGACTATTTGCCTATTTTTCAAACTTTTCTAATAATATCTTGATTAGAATTTTACTCACTTTTCATACTATTTAAAATTCAAGATCCACTACGAAAATTTTACAATGTGAATGAGGCCATGTGTGTCCAAATATGAAAAAGATACACAAGTGGTTACGGATGCCAGATTTTGGGCCCATAAGACGACACATCTCCCCAATTCTCCTCGGAAAAATCACCCTATATACACATTTAAGAGTCAATATTACAGGTTTTAAATCTACTTTTAAAAAATTCTTGCATATAACAGTTTAATTACGGGTTATAACATATCACTAATTATTTATAAATTAATTAAATTTTACTTTATTAAATAAGTAATTTTTTATAATTTTATATTATTATTAAATTATTTAAATAAAGAATACCCCATAATTATCTCTTACACAATTATAGGGATTTTACATTGATTACACTTCCTTATTTAATGTTATACTCATAATCTCCCATTAGTCAATCCCACCATCCTTCCCCCACACCTATCCAACTATACACACTATCACCCCACTTTCACCTTCTTCTCTCCCATTTTTCTCACCAGCCAACTACACCAACATTCAATCTTTCGTCCAATTTTTTTTCCAACAAAATTATGTGTAAGAAACCCATTGAAACGCCTCGAAAGAGTCCCAGATTGGGTGAACACACATCTAATGATGATGTTCATGTTCATGTTTCAAATTTTAATATATTAACTCAACCCCCCTCCCCCGCCTAAATTGTTGAAAATTCGGTGAATATTCAAAATCAGGTGACGGATGGTTCATCTAAGTTGAAGGAGCGATAAATAGGGGTGTGCACTATTTGAATTAAACCGAAAAATCAAATCAAATTAAACTGAATTGTAATTTGGATTTTTGGTTTGGTTTTGGATTTATAAGTTACTTTGTTTGGTTTTTTGGTTTGATTTCGGATTTAGAAAATTGAAAACCAAAAAACCGAAAAAAACCCGAATTATATATATATATATATATATATAAATAAATAGATTAGTAATTACACATATAATATTTAGGTTTACAATATAGGTATTAGTAATTCAGTATTACCGTAATATTTAGGCCTATATCAAATTAATGCCATCCTATTTCACTAAATTTTAGGCATTAGGTTTTACATTATAACTATAAATATCACATATTACTTGCACTTTCATGAGAAAAAAAAAACTAGTAGAACTAGAACTAGCGGCGCTAGTCAATTTTTTTACTTTTGCAGTTTGCTCTGCTTTCTTGCTTTTAGCTTGTTGTTTCCTTGCATATCACTGGCAGTAAGTTTTTTTTTATTGTTATTCTTATCTATTAATCATATAAGCATAAGTTTATTAATAGTTGATTTCTAATAGTTTTCATAGTAATATCTTAACATATATTAAAATCTACTTCTCTTAAATTGAGATGTGAAAAACAATATGCAAATTTTGTTAGTTAATAAATAATAAAGCATGTATGACACCATTTTTGTTAGTTTTACTCGTGATTATATTGGAAAGGATATTTAAGAGATTCAATATTATTACTTTTCCTTATATGAAATTTTTATTTTTTAAGAATGCAAATATACCTTTGATTATGTTATTAATTATTTATGAAATAAGTTATAACCGAATAGCCAAACCGAAAAGAACCAAACAGAAAAGAGAAAAACCGAACCAAACCAATTTTTTTTTTGTTCGGATTGGGTTATACTTTTTCAAAACCGAAAACCAAAAAACCAAACCGAATAACACAAAACCGAACCGAAAAACCGAATGCACATCCCTAGCGACAAAGAGAAAAAAAATGAAGAAAAAAAAGGTCACCCCTGCAAATCAAAAGGGGAAGAAGAGGAAGGGGAAAATTGTTGAAACTCCTTCTGATTCCGATTTTGATTTTGTTATTGAAATCAAAAAGAAAAATAAATAAATGTAGAAGTTGGAGCATCTTCAAAACCATCTAGGGCTGGGCATTCGGTCGGTTCGGTTTGATTTTTAAATTTCGGTTCGGTTTTTCGGTTTTCGGTTTGGCCAAATGTGAAACCAAATCAAATTGAAATAAATTCGGTTTGGTTCGGTTATTATAATTTCGGTTTGATTTATTTCGGTTTGGTTTTCGGTTTAACCAAATTTAATTAACAGTGGCTTGTGCCATATGGATAATTTTAGTAAATTGAAAAAAAAAAGCTTTAGAAATGCAGGAATTGAAAAAAAAAAAAGGCTTCAGAACAAGTGCAGACTTCAGAAGTGTAGGTATTTAATATTGTCATATACTTTTGCAAATTCTCATCTCTGCAGGAACTCAACAAGTGCATATTCTCATCTCTTGTGAGCACAACTCAACAAGTTCAGGACATAACTCACAAGTCTGTCACAGACTCACAGACTCACAGCTCATAACTTTTGTGAGCACAACAAGTGCATATTCGCATCTCTTTACAAGCAGGTCACAAGTCACAAGTCACAAGTAACAAGCCTTTTACTTTCACAACTCACAGAAAAGCAGAAATGGAAAGCAGTTTGACCAATGTTGTTGCAGCCTGCAAGCATTTGTTGCCAAGGAGCAGACAAATTTCAACAAACATTACAAATCACAATAAATCGTAACTAAAATTACCAAAATAATATTTGAGAAATTTGTAGCCAAAGAAAACACCGACTATTGAATACCAATGCCAAATAAAACGGGACACTGTTTTTGGGTTCACAAGATAATGTCAGATTATCAGTTTCCTTTAATTAAAAAAACAAGATAATGTCGGTATCTGCAAAAGCTCATAATCTATATTATTTTTTTCTTTTCTTCTCAAAGGTACAGGAATACAGTTGCAAGGTTCAATTAGTTCCAACAATGTGTCATGCTCCATTGTATACACCAAAGGATGTGTTGGAGCGCCTTGCGCTTACTCCATCCAAGGATTTGGATTCTTTACTTGTGGATACAGTCAAGTTTGCATCTTCAAGAAATAGCAGTGATCTTCGACTAAGCAAGCCATCATCTCAGCGAAATGGCTTGCCTCCTTTTCCTTGGTCACATCCGTGCTCTGGGCATCCTAAAACTGTTCCAGATTCAGCTAAATTATCTACAAATAAGATGGTTTGTCAAGGTAGATGGGTAAGAGTGGAAAACACTTTGACTACTCTGAAAGGTTCTACTGGTTTCCTTGAGGAACTGCAATCACTCACTGACAATCACAAACTAGTTCCAACAGGAGTTCAAGTGTCTGGGCCTTTAAAAAATGAAAATGCTTCAACAAACCGCGATAGCCTTACTACATGTGAAAGGATTTCATCATCACTGGCAGCCAGCAACACTTCAGAAGTTTCACCAGGTAAATTTCTCAGGGGCTCGAGTATAGGAGTTACTGCATTTTTTTGAATGAATCATGTGCTTTCGGCATTCCACTAGAGGGATACCAGTGTACATTTTGTGTTGCATGTTCTCTTGCTTTATGATTGGTATTCTTTGAGTTTCTATGTGGAACCTGTAGGCACTAATCAAAGAGTTATTTTATTTTAAATCTATCCATCACAACAGTGACTTCATATGATCTTATCTGTATTCTCTGAGTTTCTATGGAATATCCATCAGAAGAGTATTAGATTTTTTCCAAATCATACTGTATGATATCAAGAAATATACAGTACAGTCTCATGCATTGATGCACATTTTCCATTTAGCTTCCAAGAAGTGTTGAATCTTGACAAAACTATATTTCATGCATGCTGTCCTAGACATTTTTATCCTTATGAAGCTCATATTATAGCTGATGATAGTAGCTGAATCTCCAGGGGTATTGGGTGCTGCTGAGACGCTTTGCAGGATTGCTACACATTCAACGCTTTGCAAGATTGTTACACATTCGTTGAAGCAGAACACTGAGGTAACAACCAAATCGCTGAAGAAACCTTCTCAGAAGGGAGGTAGCATGAGAGCATGTAAATTGACTGAGAAACCTGAAAATCAATTCATAGCACCAAAACCAGTGGTGGTATCAAATAGTCTGGTTGAAATTGCTGATGGGATACTTCCATCGAAGAAGCTTCGTCTTTCAGTTAACTTCAAAAAACCTGATAGGAAAGGACCGGTACCTTGTTCGGCTGAATCAATAAGATCAACTTCTGTCAAATCTTTTAGGGAATCTGAAGGTTTCAGTAACAGCTTTGTAAATAAACCATGTACGACGTCCCCATATACAAGGGTGATGGATAAGGCTTATAGTAGTAGCGACCAGAAGCCGAGGAAGGTAGCCAATGGAGCGGAGCCAAGGAGATGACAGAATGTTGGAGTGAACTCATTATGCAGTGAATCAGACAAGAACTTTTACTGTTGCATTTGTCTATTCCTTCTAACTGCTGTTAGACATGCAAAATATGGTAGAATTTGTATAGCCGGTCACATGGAAGAAATGAATGTTGTAATCTTATGTTGCGTTGGGTTTAGGGTTTAGACGGGGGACCATCATGCTTGTGCCATTACATGTAACATGGATGCCAGATACATCGATACGGTTTCAGCATTGCCTCAGTGTACATCATTGATGAGGCAATATGGTAGAAAAGTTCTCTCTGTAGCCTCTGGTATTCCGGGGATATTCGTTATGTGTGTGTAAATGTATTCATTATGTGATATCTATGGTGGACATTTTCATACTCATTCTGTGCGTTTTGTAGATTCTTATAGCTCATCCTTTTTTGTCTCTTCTCCCTGCTTTTCTATTTTTCTAATGGTTGATACTGGCAATGGTTTGCCTCAATCTGCTTATGGATAACATATTTGCCTAGATGACAATTACATTTACAGTAAACCCTTATTAGTTTTACCTTCTGTTGATCGTTGTATGCTAATTTTATGAAAAAATTGGCTGAAGCCGACAACATATGCTTTCAAAAGGTTTAACCACGCGATATCTTAGTGAACGTATTGGAGTAGGAGAATCAGACATATTTTGTTTCTAAGAGGTGACCCAAATAAATAGTTCTAATAACAATCCACTTATTAATTGAAATTAAAAAAAGAAAATGAATCAAGATTCAATGATTTGCTCTTTCGGCTAATAATTTTTAAATGACAAAGGGTTACCGCTGAATCAGATTTAACACTCTCTCTTTTATACTATCTCATATCTCACCTTAGTGCTAATAAAGGCTTCAAGTCCGAGTTATAGCAAGCCAACAATCACCATCTATTGCGAGATTCAACTATGTACTTTCTTTTCCTGCTACAGCTTGTACAAGATCCCTGGAGATGCACACTTATCTCAATTACTAGGAACATAATAGAATGTGTTTAAAAAGAAAATAAACAATATGTTTATTAGAAAAAAAAAGACATTTTTAACCAATTAAGTAATAATAACGATATTTTTAATCAAACTATTAACATAAGACATTTTATTCAATTTCATATAATTTTTGACACTTAACAAAGAATAAAAAGGAAAAATGGCGAAAGGAATTTTTTTTTTAGCTTTCCTTAATTGTGAGGAGTGACCCGTTATAAAATTGAAGAAGACAATAAGACATGCAGTTTCATTATAACAATCAGGTAGTAGAGGATACAAATGAGTATGTATCACTCCCCATGTCTCAAAACAAAACATGAATATGCTGTTAACTAATATTGTGTTTGATACATTGAAAAAAATAAGTAAATTTATTACTTATCTTTTAATGCTTGATAAGTAAATTTTAAAAATAATCTTATATTTAATATGTATATGTATATCTAATAAATATTGAACTTAGAAAGTATGAAATACTGCTCTCAATGTCAATATCCACTCATCATATAATACACTTTTAATCACCTAAAAATAAGACAAGAAAAAGCAAAATTAATTAATATCACTCAAAAAAATAATTTTAAAAAAAAGATTAAAAAAAAAGAAAAAGCTATGCGTCTGCCGGGAGTCGAACCCGGGTCTATTGCTTGGAAGGCAATTATCCTAACCGTTGGACTACAAACGCTTGTTGTCTATTATTAGACACATTTTGCTAAATAAAGAAAAAGCAAAGCTTATAACAATGCATACATAAGAATCTAACCGACACACAAATTGTGTGAGACTTCTTTTTATTTTATAAATTGGTGGA
The DNA here is from genome assembly GCA_029582685.1 of Solanum piurae. Taxonomy (NCBI): domain Eukaryota; kingdom Viridiplantae; phylum Streptophyta; class Magnoliopsida; order Solanales; family Solanaceae; genus Solanum; species Solanum piurae. The sequence goes on from JAJOOO010001725.1 coordinate 24,543, forward strand.
TCAATAATTTGTGAATTCTAAAGTGTAATCTTTAGATTTATTAAGTTATCAAATAAAAAGAAGTGTTATACAACTTGTGTTAATTATGTGTGGCACACAAATAAAAGTTTCTCATTGGACAAACATATGCTCGAGTATAGAGATCATTTAAGAACTTGTTCAAATTTCAAACAACTTTGAGTCCTTCAAGTTCTTATATATATATACACACAACTAGGGGTGTACAAGCCAAATCGTAAAGTCAAATCGAACCGACGAACCAAATCAAACCGGAAAAAAACCAATTTGTGGTTTGGTATGGTTGGTTTGGCAGTTGAAAAAAAAAACTGACCACTCTTAATTTGGTTTGGTATTAAAAGAAAAAAAAAAACAAACCGACATAATATATATATATATACCTAATTTTATTTTATTTATAGACAAAAAATATTATTTATAATCTACTTTGTTAATATATTTTTAGTTAGTTTATAGTTTTCAATGTTTATATATTTTATTTCAATTTGGGCTTGTAAAGTTTGTAAATATTTTATTTTGTATTTAGATCCTAAGTTACAATTATATTGTTATAGTTTTTCAAATTCAAAGTTAACATTTTACTTTGTAAATATTTTGTTTTGTATTCAGTTTGCATGTAACCTTTAATCTTATTAATTTAACATAATGAGCGTTGATATTTCAAGAAAAATATTTTATACTCATGTGAATTTTACCGTCTTTTCAAAAATTTCAATTCATTTAACATTTTTTAAGTTTAGCTTATCACACATGTAAGTGAAAATATATTTGATCTCTTTTTCAAACACCGTATAGTTGTAAAAAACCGAAAAAAACAAAAAAAAAAACGAAAGAACCGACTAAAGCCAAAACCGAAAAAATCGATTTTATGTGGTTTGATTTGGTTTTTAGATTTAATAAACCGATATAATTGGTTAAGATTTTTTTTAATGAAAAAACAAACCAAACTGACCTATGTACACCCCTACACACAACAAAGGCTAGGCTGAATAGATACCAAAACACCTAAAGTAAACATGATTTTTCATTAAGATACCTCAACGAAAACATGTTTCAATTGAACATTCAACCTATTATAAACCGTCCTACTAGAGACCTTTTTTGACAAATCCAAAAGAAAACTAAAAATGAGTGTAGTACAGTCATTGTTGATGTAGCAAAATAGCGAACTAGTTGATTACATGTGGCATTTTTTGAGATAGTGGAAGTACATTTAAAGGAGAATATGAATATTTTGTAGGTAAATAGGGGTTGAACGAAGACAGTCAACATGAAATGTCACTTATTAATACGAGAAAAAAGGCTCCACAAAATAGCAACCAGAATCCTTGTATTTAAAAAGTGATAATTACAGCTCAAAAAGATAAATAGAGCAAACTGTCAAGAATGAAAAACAGTCCTTATGATTCAAAGATCAATGAAAGAGCCCCTAATTAATTATCTGGAACTGAAGCTACATCCCTCTGTTGTGAACTATTTGCATATAAGTTATCATAATACTGTTGCACCACCAGGACTGATGCTGTTGTGGCGTATTCCGGTGAAGTCAACAAACTCCCGATTGGCCCGAGTTCAGGGCAATCAATCCTCTGGCTCAATGCAAGAGGTACTACGCCATCAGGCCTTCGACCAACCAGAAACAAACTGCAACGACTGTAATCACGTAGGATAGTAATTGTTTCCGACACATTTCTAACAGTCTTCTCTTCATATTTGATGGAACTGTCGTCTGATATACTCGTTCTGAAAGCAGCAAGAAACTCTTCATCAGCAGATACTAATGTTGCAGCAGAGGTGCCTTCTGTATGTATTGTTACTATCTCTTCGGAGGAATCTGACTCCACTAGGAAGCGAATGACTGTTAACTCGACTCCAGGATGCTCAGCCATACGAGTCCCATAAGCAAGTGCTTCACGATCATCGTGGCCCCCAAAGTATAGAACAGTAATAGAGAAGGAAACGTTACTTGCAGATATCTGAGCAGTACCACCAAGTCCGCGATCAACAAATATCCCCACGGAACATGAAGCATGTTCAAGAACCCTTTTGTTAACCAAGTGAAAATCAGGTCGAGTTGACTCAAATGAGCCGTCGAGCCTCAGATTCTTGTGATATGGTAAAATTATCATTGCTATATTTTTCTTCTCAGCAGTAATGCAAATATCTTCATGCATGTCAGAGAGTGATGAGATTGATGTCATTGGCCGCACAGAGACCTGACTTAATTGTTGGAAAGCCTCAAACGCCACAACAACGTGGTTAGCTGACCGCTGACCTTTATTCCAGAAGGGCAAGCCATTATGTCTAGCCTTGTGTACCATTAAGATAGCTGACGGTCTCTCCGAGAACTCCATGAGATGCATTGCATATACAGAAAGCCTTTCTCCCCTCTCGGTTCCACGTGAGGCCTCAAGAAGATTAATGACCGATGGAATACTTCTAGAACTACGGAAGCAGGTTAGTATTCGCAGTTCAGTATTCGGATTTTTCCTTTCTATTCTCCTATGTTTATAGTCGCCTTTCCTTAGCATTTTCGCTGGCTTGTAAACAGCCAGAACCAGGGGTGTGGTGATAAAGGTCGTGAAGAGAGCCATCATAACCATGATAGCAAAAGTCTGATCATTCAATACCTGCATGAGACATGGAGTAAACAAATTAAAACTGAAACAGATTACCTGATTTCACAAAACAAATAAGATGCTAGACGAGGATTACCTTTCGATCTTTACCAATATTAAGGACAATCAGTTCCACTAGTCCCTTACTGTTCATAAGAAATCCAAGAGCAAGAGCTTCATTTTTGGGAATCTTCCAGAGAAGGGAAACTATAAAAGTACCAACAATCTTCCCGAAACAAGCTGTAAATATGACCAGAACTAGCAAACCCCATGATTGTATACCTTGGATTGTAGCAACGTTCGTTTTTAGACCACTTGAGACAAAGTATAATGGGAGGAAAAGACCAGATACAAGGTCCTCAACTTTTTCAACCAGTTCACCTGCAAATGGCCCCTCTTTTGGAAGTAGAACTCCAATGACGAAAGCCCCAAACATCGCGTGAATCCCAATAACATCCGTGACAAGTCCAGCTGCAAGTACAGCAGCTAAAGTAGCACATATATACAGCTCATCCACAGGTTCACCTTCGTGGCAACGTCGCGAAATCCATTTAAAAATTGGTGGCACAATAAGATAGGCGCCAATGACAAAACCACAACCACAGAGGAAAACCCAAAGTGGCACAACAGGAGATAGATTATCACCAGATAAGGCAATGGCAAGTGCAAGTAAAATCCAAGCTGCCACATCATTAATTGCTGCCGCAGACATGGCCATTCGCCCAACATCAGTAGTTAAGAGTTTCAGCTCAGCCAAAATGCGTGCCAGAACAGGAAATGCAGTTATGGAAAGCGCTACACCCATGAATACAAGAAATGCGGTAGCATTTACACCTTTATTTATAGTTCCTCGAAGAATAAATGAAGTGCCGATTCCCAAAGCAAACGGAAGAGTAATTCCTGTAACAGCAATGGCAAGGACTTTTTTCCCACTCTGACGCAATGACTTGACATCTAGTTCTAAGCCAGCTAGAAATAAAAAGAACAGGAGACCAATGTTTGCCAAAGTGTCTAAGACGGTGATGCTCTTCGGTGGGAATACTGCATTCAAATAGCCTTTGTTTCGACCAAGAGCTGATGGTCCCAGCAATATACCTCCCTGTATATCAGGAACAGAATGTTTAATTTTCTAAACAGAATGAAGTTCAAGATAACCTTTAATTTTCTTGGCTTTGTAGTACTCCTGTAATTCAATATAAAGGTGAAATTGCTCTTTCTTCTTCCAAAAAAACGTGCCATATAGATGAACAAAAACGAGGACTAGAGGATCGCATCACAGAAGTTGATCAGCGAAGTCTAATATACTATAACAAGGAGAAAAAACATGTGATGCAAGAAAACAAAATAAAAGAGGGATTTTTGATGACTTATAAATGATGATCAATCCAAGTAGGCTTTTCTTTTGGTAGTTAAACCAGTAACGAAACGAAGACAATAGGGCAACAACAACATACCCAATGTAGTCCCACAAAGTGGGGTCTGGGGAGGGTAGAATGTACGAGACCTTACCCCTACCTCACGGTAGAGAGGTTGTTTCCGATAGAAACTCAGCAAATGAAGACAATAGGGCACCATAGAAAAAATAACTGTTGGCTGATACACAATTACAGACAATGAACCAAATTCTCTCTGAGATGGTGGCAGGGAAAACAACTTACAATAACCTCAGCAATTACACGTGGTTGCCTTAGCGGCCGCAGCAAAAAGGCAAGACCTCTCGTGACGACAAGAACTAAACATATCTGTAAAATGGCCAACGGCAGTGCAAAATCCAGCGGATTATCACCTTGAAAAATGCCATTAGACGTGGCCTTCATTGGAGATGGACACTGATGATCCATAGTTTTACTGGATGCCTCTCCAAACTAGTCCTGTGAAAACAATACTGTAAAACAAGATGGCTATTACACTTCCAATTTCAACTCAAAATTATGAAAAGGATCAACATAGCACGATGAGGTAAAGAAGATCCAATATTCCCAAGGGGATGTTTGAGTGGTAAAAAGCATCCAGGATTGCTCCGCTACAACCAGAGGTGGATCCAGGATTCAAAGTTTATGAGTTCCTACAACGACCCTATAATAGAAATATAGAATTTGAGCAGAAGCTACTGAGTTCACGTAAAAATCCATAAGTATAACCCTAAATCCACTGCTGACTACAACACTTAAAGTGAGCCTATATACCCAAACCTTGGTACACAGATTTACATTACAAATGTACTTTTGAGCATTAGTAATCTGTCACTAGATGAGTCAAGATGTCCACAAATTGACACAGATACCACAGCTACAAATATATGCATATATCTCTTTTAGAAAGGACACTACAAATTCAATCAGCACCAATCCTTCCAAAAAAAATGGAACAAGTAATTCCAGCTGGGATGTCTCGAAAAAAACATTTTTCTTGTGCCGAACGTCTATCAGAAACAAATTCTCTTCCCTAATGAGGTATGCGTACAACCTACCTTCTTCTCCAGACCCGAAATATGTTATTGACATGCAAATATCAATCAATTCACTGACACCAATTTAAAAAAATACTATTTTTGCACAAAACATATAATACTAATCGAAATTCGGAAAAAGAATATCCAGATCAAAGGATCTATGTCAGTTACTTGTTCATCAGACTTATGACTGATTTTTCATTATTATTATTATTATTATTATTATTATTATCAATATACCAAATTAAACAGAAATATTTGGGCAGTATGCTATACGATGAAAAGCGAATAGAAAAATCATACCTTGTAACCTTTGTTTAATTAATTGCGAGATTTGCGAACAAATAAAAAATCAAGGAAGATAAAGAGAGAAGAGAAGAAAAGAATTATTTTTTTGGTATACTTTTGAAAGAGATTGGTGTGTGAACAAGTAGCTTTCAGTCCCCAAAATAGTTTTAATTCCGAGAATGAATGAAAGTACAATCTGACAGTACAAGATACTCGCTCTCTTCTGTTTTACTCGTTCATTTTGAGTTTTGAGTTTTGCACGTTTCTTTTTTAAGTTTAATAATTAATATAAATATTTTATCATAATATCTATACTTTTTCTGTTACGTATTAACTGATCATTATATTAAAAATAAAAGTCCGGAATTAAAAGGGCAGTAATTTTTTTTTAAAATTCCAAAAAGGTAACTAAATTATTTATCAAACCAAAAGGGCAACTAATTTTAACGGCGTTTAAATTAGGGTTTCCGTCGCAAGGCACAAAAACTCATGCGCCTTACAAGGCTATGGCAGCTTTTAGCCTTACAAGGCGCATGCCCACCTGCGTTTTGCAAATTGTTTTTTTTTTAAAAATATATATATATATATATATATTCAGAATTGAGTAAAAATTTGCGAATCGAATTTCATTTTAGCATATGAATTTATACAAATTAGTAAATTTGAATCCTAATTCAAAAAAAAAAAGGTTCAATGCTTTATTATTATGATTCCAACAATCGGTGGAATCATAATCATAAAGCATTGAAGTTTTTTTTTGAATTAGGATTCAAATTTACTAATTTGTATAAATTCATATGCTAAAATGGAATTCGATTCGCAAATTTTTACTCAATTCAAAAAATGAGTTTTAAAAAAAAAACAGCCCTGCAAAACGCAGGTGGACCTGCGCCTTGTAAGGCTAAAAGTTGTCATAGCCTTACAAGGCTAAAAGCTGCCATAGTCTTGTAAGGCGCATGGGTTTCTGCGCCTTGCGGTGGAAACTCTGATTTAAACGCCGTTAAAAATAGTTGTCCTTTTGGTTTGATAAATAATTTAGTTGCCCTTTTGGAATTTTCGAAAATTTTTGTTGCCCTTTTGGTTCCAGACCCTTAAAAATAGTTATATCAGGTTAATTGTCTATTTTACTATCTTTATTTTACCTTACAATTAATTATTTTTTGAAAGTGTTTATATTTGTTTGAAAAATTCGGAAGAAGTTTTTTATGGGATGGATTAGTAAAATTATTTTTTGTTTATGATTTTTTAAGCACGGTACAAAATGAAAATTAATCAACTAATATGGAACGGAAAGACCATTAATTAATAGGAGAGTGACTTAAATATGTCATCAATTTTTTTTTTAAAATGCTTACTTATGTTATCTATTAAACTTTTGATTCATCTATGCTATATTTTCATTTGAGAAAAGGTTCATTCATGCCGTTAATAAATAATGACATAGATGCGTCTTTTTCTCAAACGAAAATGATATAGATGAATCAAACTTCTAAAGGAGACAGATGAGTCTTTTCTTAAATTTTGATGACATAGTTTAGTTTTTCGATAATCTAAACTCTAAAGTCTTTAAAATTAATTTGAAAAATATGTTATTAATGTGGGGATATAAAAAAATTATTTTATATGTTGAAAATGAAATATATTTTTACCCTTTTGAAATACTGTTTTTATTTATTCAATTTAAAATAACCAAAGATAATTAATCAATTAATGCCTAATTTGCACTTGTTATTAAATATAGTCATTATTTTGAAGCTTGTAAAGATCCCTAATAACCGGTCAACGAGCAACGGAGCAAGTGCCATATTCATCTTCATATGATGAGTTTTCCTTTTTATTTTATCTTTTTTTATGCCTCGATTTTCTTGAATACTTTATTATTATAATTTAGGATAAAAGCCTAAATTTGAAAAAGGAATAAAAGATATGAAAGGATTTATGCTTTGGATCTTTGAAATTATAGTAGAAGTCTAACCATACCTAATAACTATTAAAATTTGTGTTTAAAACAAAAATGGGATAAGTATAAAATAATATAAATATTCTAATAACATAATTAAGAGAGAAGATATTCAATTCCATAATTAAAGGTTTTCTAACACTTTGTTTGATGGTTGTTATCGGTATTGTTTTTTAATAAAATCAATTTGAGCTCAGGGCCTGTTTTATTTAATAAGACAATAAAAGATACATTGAGTATTGTATCTAGGACTTAGGTTACGACAAAAAAATTCATTTTATATAACGATCAATTTGATATGATCGCATCGTTACCTTAATATTTTCTCATTTTGTCTTTATTTATTATTTAATAATTTAATAATTATATCTCGTCGTTTACCCTATATTTTCATAGTAGCTCTACCTTATACCCTACTCTTCTTGTAGATTTGTCATTCAAATTATCGATATGTGACATTATATAACGACGAAAAACAATACAATCTATTTAAATACTATATTCATTATACGATACAGTACAACACAATACAATACATTATAAAACAATACGTAACAACCATCCAAACAAAGTGTAATTGTCACTAATTAGTAATTATACAAGATAATCATTCTCTAATAACGTAATTAAGAGAGAAGATATACATTCCATAATTAAGGTTATATAATATTTTGTGTCTTTTTTTTGTTGTTAAATCTTCTGTAATGGATATAGATGTTGAAAACGATTTTGTTTTACATTTTTTTTGCAATTTAGATGTAAATGTTGATTTCTATTAATAATGAATGTTTTTCTACATTGATTGTTGAAAATAAGTTTGTCTTTATTGTTTGAGATTAATGTTATGACAATTATGTATAATTCGTGGTGTCACATTTATAAATGAATTTGATTTATTGTGTGGTTTCACAAGTCAATATATCAATCGTATAATATTGGTATGAATTGTGATTTTATGCTCGCCAAAACCTACCATATAACCCATTAGTACTAATTAATTTTAAACTAAAGTGTAAATAATTAGTGGACATTTGTACATCCAATTTGGTGCACTTCAACGTTTTCATGTGTGAGTATCAATTCTTCCTATTTTTGATATCTCACCTTTGTTTTAAAATGCATAATAAGTGTGTGAAATTCCCTTTTGATAATAAAGGTATATGAAAATCTGAGAATTTGATGGATGATCGATAATTTGTTTTTGTTTTGTTCTAATTATATCAATGAAGCTAAAATATACTTCAACTAGCACACAAACACATACAAAATAAATAGAGAAAAAGAAATAACATAATGTCATAAGGTTCGGCCAAGCCAATATTCTTGAGGTAGAAATACAGAGAGTTTATTTCCATTGTGAATGAGAAGAATGATATCGAAAATCCCCAATTACAACCACTTAATGGGAATACTACTGCTATCGGAGACAAGAGTTGCTCACATAGTATAAACTTTCCACCTCCAACCTTAAGGTTATGACTTCAAGTCATCACGGAAGCAAAAAAAGATGGGAGCTCCTATGGGATACATATAAGACCGAATCCATTTGATTTTAAAAAATGAGTACTAATCCTCAACTTTTTGAGCAATCCTTCGTGAATAGTTGTGAACGACTGATTTTTTTTCAATCTTTTTTACCTTGGTTTCATAGGGGCAAGTCAAAAAGATTGAGAAATAGAACCATCTAACATATGCTCTTATTACACTTGTAGTCTCTAAAGAATGAGAACCAACTATGAAGCATCTACATCGGTAACTCCAATATTGTATACATCATTAGTCCAATTCTACCCGTAATAACTAACTTGCAAAATGGATCGCTTTATGATCCGTTCTACCTGACCCTGCGTCACCTTAATTGTTATTTGAACAAGTAAAAGTTTCCCTTCATCTACTTCTCTTAGGACAATGAGAAGACATATGATTCTTGTTTTTCCTTTGGATTCCCTTCTATAATTGTTAGAATTTTTTCATCCAAATCTATCACAGCTGTGCAAAGTGTGTACAACAATGGACCTGAAATAAGGTTAAAGATGCATAATTTTATTAATAAAATGGATATCAATAGAGGAATATGTGCAATATTTTTGATGAATTCAACTAACTACCTGTCATGTAAATAGGATACTTCTCATTGTTCATGTCACCAACAAGTGCTAAAAAATCACTTTTTGATTCCTTTGCTAAAGAAGATGCTCTTGTTTGCCTGCTCAAAGAGTTCTCATCTTGTGCCTTCATTAGCCAAAATATAGACAAGAGTGTATTACGTTATCAAATCACCTAAAAGATAACTAGCCGTAAACGTCCATAAAAAGAAGAAATATTACATTCTATGATGGATTAAAATGCACTGATAGGTTAGACAAAGTTTAAGAAGTGTACTTGCCTGCTTTACTTGAAGATGCAGATACATGTTAGCATGGAAGAATGGAGTTTCTCCGATTTCACGAACTGAAATTCGATTTCTTGATGCAGTTTCGACGTTCAAAATCCTTCGAGTCCTTGTGTCTATCAAATTATAGCTGTGCCCTACTGAAGCTTCTGATGAATGAATCCTCTGGAATCTCTCAATGATGAACATAAAAACGTGTTACCATCTTGTGTTAATAAATTAATGAACCTTAGCCTAACTCAAGCCCAAAAGCCAATTCGTGAGGCGGGGATAGATGATCCAAGATAATATAAGGAAACAACATTGTAGTCTCTCAACCAATATGGAACACCCGACACCCTCCCTGCACGCACAAAAACTAGACATTTTGGAGTGCAAATAAGCAGTAAGGTATGAGGCTCAAACAATTGGAATGACTCTAGCCTCAATACCGTATAACTCAAAACCCATAATACATAAACAAACACTCAAACTTGGTCTCAAGCACTCCAACTTTGAGAATGTATATCTAGACAGCTCAACTCGTCTCCACTGTGTCAGTTGAACACTTCAACTTACAAAATGATCATCTAGACACCTCCAAAATTTGTGTCATGTCAGCGTCGGGTGTGCATGATACAAAGTGGAGACGAGTGGAGTGTTTAGTAGTCGGTTATGACCAAGTTGAGGTATCTAGATGTGCACTCTCAAAGTTTGAGTGCTTACTCGTCAGTTGAGGCCAAGTTTGAATGTCTATTTTGAGTAATATACCAATGCAAAAACTAGCTCATGAGGTGAAGAATGACAAGACTACCTAACAATAACTCCTTCCCTCAACCAATATGCGACTTTTAACAACGTGAATCAAAAGAGAGAAGAAAACTTAGAGCTTACAGCCAGAGCATCCTCAATGCTAGTTGCTTCAAGCAGGTCTCTGGACACAAAGTTTCTACCAATTGCACCACCTATTATCTCTTCTTCACATGGTGGTACTGAGTTCAATGTAAAAGCCTATAATTGATATATAATTCAAATATAAATACAATCAGAACTAGAAATATTACTGACAATTGACAAGAAATGAATATCAGTATACCACTCCATGATTATTAAATCCAAATGCACAACTTGGAAGTTCTCCAGCATATGTGTAAGCAGTGAATGTTGTTCCATTAGATAACGTCACCTTAACCAAATAACTGCAATATAATGAAAACGGAAAAGGATCATATTTTTTAAAAACACCACATATATATAAAACGAGGATTTCTTGCTGTAAAAAATAAAAGTCATAAAACAAACACAAACGTTCAAACATGGCTTCGGCTAGCAAGTATGCACTTCAACTTTGAAAATGCACATCTAGACACCTCAACTTGGTTTCAACTGACAACCAAAACATTCCCACTGTGTCTCGTGGATGCTCGACACTAAAGTGACATATAAAATTTGGAGGTTCAACTAACACAATGAAGACGAGTTGAGGTGTCTAGATGTGTATACTCGAAGTGTTTACTTGCTAGTTGAGGCCAAGTTTGAATGACTGTTTATGTATTATGTCGGGAAAAAAAAACAAGATAATTTACGTGTGTCCAACAAGAGCAACATTTGCATCCTCATTATGAACTGCCACAGCCATGGAATCACTAACAACAAGAATATCAGAACAGTCATCATTAATGTCTTCCTCCTTGGGATATTCCTCTGTCTTTGGAATGAAAGGCAATATTTCTTTCCTAAAATTCAATAGTAAAATCTGGAGAACCAAAAGAAGAAAAAAATATCAGTTTGCTAATTTATGGACAATAAAGTCGTTTCGGGGAGTCGATGATATCCTTCCGCCCTTAATTAAAAGTTTAGAAGTACAAAAAACTCCTACTAAGGTGCTTCTCGTTTAATGTAATGGATCTTTTAAGTGGCAAAATCAAAATTTTCACTACGCAAAGCACATAAGAAAGTCAAGGTGACTCAACATTTGCCATAATTACAACTTCATATATATAGTCTAGAGTGGGGCTACAACTTTGGTTACAGGTTCAACATATCATATTAACTTTGGCTCAAACCTTGCATTTGTTTTTAAAAATCAAACTAGTATTCCTTCTGTCCTAAATTATATGACACACTTTTCTTTTAAATCAGTCGCAAGAAAAATGATACGTTTCTTTATTTAATAACAATTTAACTTTAAAATGATGATTTATATTCACACAAACACTTGTGACTTGTTTTAGACTACAAGTTTCAAAACTTCGTGTCAAGTCAAACAAAATCACATAAATTATGACAGTGAGAGTATAAAGAAGCTACCAAGAAACCAATGACCTCAACTTTCTAGAATACAGAGCCCATAAACTCAAAATCTTAGTTTAGACCCCTAGCTCTATAATAAGTCCTACACGATACAAATTTAAATTAATCAGAATACACAAAATACAAAAAAAGGGAAGAAGGGTAAGTTAGGAAGTTCACATTGAGAAAGGGGACACAACTTCCTTGAGCAATTCCTTTGAGTTCATTCCAATAATTAGGGAACTTGTTCTTGTTTGTTTGAGACAAAGTATGTATAAGTGTTTGGGAATTTGGGAGTTGAGCAAAAGGGAGTAGTTGATTTTGAAGAACAAGGTCAGTAGATAACCTGTTTTGTATTAATTTGGAGAATCTCTGGCCTATCAAAAACCCAATTTGGAATCCCTCATCTTCTTCAAAAGGGCCAAATTCATGCATTTCTAACTTGTTGGATTCCAAATTTGTGCTTCCCATGGCCACTATGTGTGTGTGTGTGTAATGGTTTATGTTGATGGCACCTTATCTTAAAAAACATTTGCAAACCTTTTTATACTTGAAAATTGGGGGAAAATGGTTAAAGGAACAAGTAATTATCTAAATGAATATTTAAAAATTGATCAAATATATAATGAAAATGGATATCTAAATGCATAATATGGATATCCATATTATAAACACTCATTTATTTACGTGTTTTTGTTTTTTTAGCTTGTATTTTCACTTGGCAATGGATAATATGAAGAAGAAGTAAACTAAATAGCCTTTCACTTAATCAATTAAAACAAAAAAAAATACATAATATAATATATATATATATATAAAATCTATGTAAAGTGTGTATAATTACTGTATAATTCATATATAATAATGATTCGACGACTATTTACGTAAAGTTTCCTTTTCATAATATGGATATACATATTATCCGTGGATTAACTTATTTTTTATCAGTATTTAATATGAATAAGTAATATAATTTTTTGTTTAACCTATTTTCAACCTATTCATATTCCCGGCCGTTTGTTTATCACTTCTATGAAACTAGATATAAGTGCCTGTGCTAGCACGGGCCTAATATGTTTTTTTTTGTCTCACTTTATGTGATATATATAAAATTTAAAGAGTCAATTAAATTTTAATATAATTTTTAAATATTATAAGCTGTTAATTATTATAATTTTAACGTAATTTTTAAATAATATATACCCAATATATGTAGCACAAATAGAATTTAAAGAGTCAATATGTTGTTAATTATTGAGATTTACAATATTTTTTACGTAGTTTTCAAATTAAATAATACATGTTACTTCTCTTGTCCCATTTTATGTGACACGAATATATTAATTTAGTTGTCAATTATCAAGATTTATAGTATTTTTATGCAATTTTTAAATATATAAAATTAAAAAAATAATACAAACAAAGTAAACAGAGAAAAAATAGGCAAATATATATGTAAGTGTGGAACCTCACGGGTGAAGCAGGCAGACCGCCACATGTGTTGTTATCCACACTTATATATAAGTAGTAGATTTTTTTGTCTCAGTTGATGTGACATAGATAAAATTTAGAGAGTCAATTAAATTTTGATGTGATTTAT